>VZTY01028157.1:165368-180433 GCA_013400935.1 Turnix velox
TAACATAGTAAACCTAGCAATAAAGTTGTGCTATTGATGATTCCCTGCTAAAACAAGCCCGAGGAGCCAGGTGCAGTTCCCAGCAATGTTGTTAGCTCAAAGGGACACAAGTAGCCTCAAGGCTGGAAACCTTCTTATACAGGACAAAGGCACAGGTTATCACCGAGGGGGATGACAAGGATTTAGGGTCTTGAAAAAGCTCAATCCATGCTATAAAGCTGAGGCAGGCAGCTGCAGGCTGCTCAGCTCACCTTCTCGCCCAGCCAGGTTTGCTGAAACACACCCCAGCTTCGGGTGGGGCTGCTACAGTCTGCTACTCCACACTCCTCACATTCCTCATGTCCAACCTCATTCTGCAGGGTTGTGTCAGAGTCCTTTTATGAGCCCAGCCCTGCTGGCTGGATGTTCAAACTGAAACATTTTACCTGCTGAAGCCACACCTGGTGCAACACTCCCCGTGGGAGTTTCAGTTTATCCCATTAGTTAAGCAAACAGACACCCAAAACCACCTCAAAAATTAAATCCCTCTCAGAGGCCACTGGTGCTCTACTGGGGGCATGTGGCAAGAAAGTCTGTGGCCAAGACAGTGGTCTGCCAGCCCAGGGAAGGGACAGCAGGCATTCGGAAAACTCAGCCTCAATATTCTTAGTTCATGGCAACAGCTCTTCAGCAATCCCCAGGAGCAAGAATCAACACCCCAAAACATAAAGACATCAAGCTGAACAACAAGTGAGGCGAGCAGCAGGGCTCTGAACTCCTGAAAACAATGAGATGAGTTGCGCAGCAGCTAACTAACCCAGGATCTGCTCTGCAGAGAAAAGCCCCTCATCTTTCTGCACAAGGAAGTTCCCACATGTGCAGGAGATTGCCTGCAGAGACCTTGCTGCCGTTCCAAATATAAACAACTACCAGTTAGAAACAATAAAGCTACTTCTGAGTTTTACCGAGCATCTCCACAGCAACAAGTGCTCCCCAGAGCACAAAACAGACTGAGACATTCCTGCCCAAGCTGCATTTGAATGTGCTCAGTAACAGGAGCCCAGTCACCTGGAACAAACTCAACACCTGCTTCAAAGAGTGCCCATAAGTCACAGAGGGACTGAAAATACACTCACCTGGTCAGGAATAAAGTGAATCTGCATCACAGTATTGTTTTCTTCATGTAAACCCATAAACTCCACCCCAGGAGCACCATATCTGAAGAGTTTGTTGAGGAGCTACAGTATTTAAGATGACCCACAGCTACAATTAATTGATAAGAAGCTTGCTAGCAAGCAAGAGGAAAAGAGATTAGTTTGAAACCACATTTTCCTGTTAGCAATCCCCACTGAAAACAACCAATGCAAATCTCCTTTCATTTGCTGTGCTTGTGGCCTGTTACACACCCTACAGGAGAACATGGAAGTTTACTGGAAAATCCTTTGAGCTTATGCAGAAGAGGTTTCTGGGCCCTGTTTTTTCTCAGAGATGTTTAGTGGTTTCCCAGACACTACAATCCTGCTTAACTAATTTGTATCCAAGAGACAGATGGCGACCGGCCCCTCAACACAAACAGCAGCAGCAATGAATGATTAAGCAGACACACAGAGCACCAACTTTTCCTTTCTGGCCTGAGTGATAGCCCAGTTTTACAGCTTGCCTAACTGGTCCTGTGCCATGGAACCACCTCACTGCCTTCCACATATTTAAAAAAAAAAATTAAAAACAGGCTGGACATCGTTACTTAAAATAAGAAAAAAGTCACTACCTTCAATCTTTAGACCTTCAATGTCTGGGTGGTTAAAAACACAAAAAGCTGAAAACATTTCTAACTTCAGTTTCAACTGTTCAGAGAGAATTTCTTTAAAAAAACCAAACCAAAACAAAAAATGAATGAACCCTGCCCCAAATATTTAAACAATCCTGGAATTTACAAGATGAAGGATTGCTGAGCTTGGACCAGATCCAGTCTGACCTCCTGCATAGCAAGAGCATCGCTCAGCTCCTCTTTGTGCTATAATTCAGCTCTTAGTGGGATAATCCCTTTCTGATCACTTGGCAAACTGTTCCAATAACCCTTAATTGCAAATTTATACTTTGTCTGACTTTTTACTGCATCTTCAGACTTGTATATTCTGATGTATGAGAGAAATCTAGCCAAAGGTGCTGAAAAGAATACAGTTTGATGGCTCCTGAGCGCGTTCCAATGGCCATGAGGTGGAGAAATGGGCTGTAGCCCAGTGCACTGGGCTGGTGAGGAAATCCATGTTCCACAGTCTAGAAGAGATAAAGAAAAATAATGATCAACAGCACGTTTCACAGGCATGGCTTTATAAAGATAAAACAGATTACAAAAATGGCAGGGCAGTGAGAAACAGCACTTCATGGCAGCTTTTTCTGTTAACAAGTGTTCAAACATGGGTTAATTTGCTGACCAATTGCCTGAGGATGAATGTGCCCTGAGAACTGCTGGCTCTGCAACCAGGTACAAGTGTGATAGGAGAGGAAAATTCTGAACACAGTAACCCAAGCATCTCTTTATGTTAAGATTATAGATAACCCTGCATAAGCAGGGCTCACTCGCTCACCACAATACACTCCATCACTCCACATCAACTCTACTTGTGCCATCCTGCTGCTCAGCACAATTTCAAAGTCCAGCACAAACACTGCACATTGTAAGGTCAGCTTTATCTGTCAAATTCCACACAGGTCAGCCTTTACCACCTCCTCTTGCTGATTGACACCAAGAAATGGTGCAAAGCTATGAAGAACTACTGAGTGACGATCAGTGCTCATGAACACATTTCCCCTATGGGGCAGCCAGGAAAATTAATGTGACTGAAACCCATTTTCCAGAGGTAGCACTAGGAAGACTGGAATTTAATGAGAGCAGGAGCCTGCTAGGCCACCTCAGACTAATTCAAAGCCATTTGGTAATAAAAGTGATGTCAATCAGAGCAGTGTGTGGCTTCTCTGAAGTACAGCTTACACTGCACCAAGAGGAAGACCTGGAGCACGTTGCACCCACCACACTTAGCATGACCAATATATTTTCACACCATGGAATAATATTCAGCCCATACCTACAACAGGCAACCAAGCTGCTGTAAAATAGCTCCCTCCAATTTTTAGAAGTGCTAATGTACAGCTGTTACTGTTTAAACAAAGCAAATATGCACAAGAGCTCCACAGCACACCAACATGTAAAGAGGGATTGGTGAGCACCAAGATTAATAGAGCTACTTCCTGGAAAACACTGTTACCCCTACAGACCCAGATTTGGGAAAATATGTTCTTTTAAGGCAATCAGTGGAACAGGAATTTGTTACAAAACAACCTGAGGATCATGCACCCCAAAAAAAAACCCAGCAGAGAACCTTCCACCTGCAGAAATAAGCACTTGCACCTCACTCCCACCATGCCTTTGAGACAGAGCTACCACATCACTTGGCTTTATGGTTTATTCAATCTACAAGTAACACCTGGACTTTATTTCCTGCAGAGTGATTTCCCAGCTTAATCTCTTGCAGGAGAGTCAAATAAAGTCAGTTTCATTCTGTGGTCAGGACATGAGCCTGAGGTGCTCCCGGCTGCTCAAACGCCCTTTTCCTGGTCCTGCTCAAATGCAGGGAGGGGCAATGGGAGGATGTGGCTGATCCCGAGCCTGGCAGAATTGCTTCACTTCTAGTGATTTGCTCATAAATTGCAAAAATTGGCATCCTTCATCTGAATCAGCATTTACACCAGTCTGAGGTCCTACTAGGTGAAGATGAGCCTTTTAAAGAGACATAAACCTGGAAATATTAAAGTATTTCCCAGTTCTCTGCTTGCCATATCATAAGATTGGGCAAAGGAGCAGTTACTCATTTTTAACCTTTTATATGCAGTAAATTAAGTTTACTGCTACTGGCTCCAAGACCACTGCATTTACTTCCCTTTATGATAATTTCATACCCAGCCTCACTTATTTCTATTCTAATATGGTAATTGTCAGGTTAAGGTTGAATTATTACAAATTAATTTTGAGAAGTCAGTGTTTCTAACATCACCCTTGAAATTGCTGCAATCCAGTCCTGGCTTAGCTACACATGTAAAACTTTCCAGAGGAGACTGTATGAAATTAGGAACTTATCTATGGACTCAGAATTGAAACAGGGTTTTCCACTCCAGCACAGGCAAAGGAGAATTTCTCTGTACTTTGATTGGTACTGAGAAAACACAGAAAAGCTTCCTAATTCTCAAAGCTGTGGGAGTATGAAGCTATGCTCTAGAGTTCAGGGAAGAAGACTGAAGGTAAGATGGTATCTTAACAAGAAATCACATATTAATTGGATCAGATGAATAGAGTAAGGAACTCACTGGGGAGACACCAGTGTGACTCCAGTGTTAGTTTTAGCTTGTTCACAGTAACTGCACTACCAAGTCATGAGCATCAGTAGGTGCCATTTTCAATGAAGCATCAATTAGAAACTGTGTTTGTTCTGAGATTTCTTCCAGCCCAGATCAGACTTTCAGCACAATTCTTCGAATAGAAAACCATCACTAACACAATAGTGCCTATTGTGATGCTGTCAATACTAGGCTTAATATTGAGCTAATTACATCTTGGTTTCAAAGTGTTCATTTGTAAACCCATCAGACAAGTGAATAGAAGCTTTAATTTTCAAGTAAGAGATCCATGAACTGAATAATCAAGCAGGTATCATTCAGTCCCAATAATAGGAGAGTATTTTTTTCCCCATCTTCAACAGAAAATTCAAAGTCCCCTCCCATCCCATAGACAAACTGGCAAGAACCTATAAAACCCAGGAGTAAACTGTTACTAACAGCAACTGCAGAAACAGGAGCACAAGGAGAGAGGATGAGGAACAAGCAGAGTGTGACACAACTGCCTGTGCAATAAATGTACTGATGGTTTCTGAAAGCTCTGAACCTTCCACCGGGATGCCCATGAGATGTAGCAAAGATGTAACTCCCTCTCTGTGCCATTCACTTGTTTCCACAGCCAGGCAATAAAAGCACTGGGGGGGCTTTTGGGCTGCCTTTGACACTAGCACAGCCAGGCACTCACAGCCACTGCACTGGTTACTCACATCTCTTGCACTTATTTACACCCAGATGTTAAACCACATCAAGTCAGCTTTTCATCTGCTCTTCCTCCTTCTCCTCTCTCTGGCTGCCTTCATCAGCCAATCCTTTCACCTGCTCAGCAGGTAAACCCCAGCAAGGGGGGGGGGAGAAGGCAGGAGAGATTACAATGGAGCCTTTCAGCAGGGCTGAAATGAGAAACTAGAGTCCCACAATGCCCTCCCTCCTCAAGTGGGCCTTTGTCTCCTTGAGGAAAGGTAGGAGCTTTCCTTTTCATTCTCCTCAGACCACAGATTTGTCATGTTCAGTAAAAGTAAGGCTGATGTCAGCAGCATTAACTAACAACAACACTTCATGTCAGTCCTAGTTAGTGCAGGAGAAAGGCAGCCAAAGCCCACAGCAAAGCTGTGCAGGTGAAGTCCTTCCCTCATTCTGCCTCTCCTCTCACATTGCTTTATGACAGAGCAGAGACAAAGCCAACCACAAGCAATACAAACCCCATATCTTTGTTAATATGGCTTTTGAAGAAACAATGAAACCTGCCTGTGTTAAATCTATTTTGCATAGGCACCAATTCAGTATTTGAGTTATCCATCACACCCATCAGCAAGGGGGTAGGAAGACTAAAGAGAGAGGGGGGATAAAACCCACAAAGCCATAAATTAGATGCAAGGTTCCCAGTTTGGTAACATTCAGCTGTAAGACAGGCTGGGTCAGCTGTGTGTTACCCATCCTCTAGTCTGACAGTGCCAGCCTGAACATGTTTGCTCTGCAAGGGCTGCACTGAGCCAAAGGCATCCAAATACTACTTCCAAAAGCAGGATAAACTCCAAGCAGCAGACTGCCAAGTCCACATACCTTATCCTTCCTCCTTTCCACTGAGCTAAAAACAGATTCTTGCAACAGGTACACACAAGTAAGGGGTGTTCTTACTCACACAGAGAAACAGATATGCAAAACTAAGGGATGGGAGAATTTTGGAAAGTGTTTATGGAAACAGACACAGGTTTGAGGACAGTTTGAAAAGCCAGTTCACTGCTCAATCAGTCTTAAAACCACCCGGCCCATCTCTTATCCACAGCAGAAATGCAATAAAAAGATCACAAGCTATTGAAATTTGTGGGAGTAAATATACAAAAATTCACCACCACCAATTCAAAAAACTTTTAAAATTTAAGGTCAGTGTGGTGAAACATATTGCATTATATTAACACTAAACTTGTACAGAATCATCCACTCACATATCTCTGATTCAACTTTGGTGTAAACAAGAAAAGGAGGACAGGAATCCCCAGGACTTGTGAGGTACAGACTTGCCCTTAGTCACTGCCAGCACCACAGGTCGTCAGGCACAAACACACCAGGCAATTTCTCTCATCAGCAACTTTACAGTCCCACTAAATATTTCCCTAAGCAGGTTCCTGACCAGAGGGATTTCAAAGACCTCAAATAACAAGTGTTTAAAAACTTGCTCCCCAGCACCAATGTTCTTGCTTCACAGGCACAGGACAAGTGGCACAGAACGTACCACGTTTCTCAGCTCCTTGAAACCAGAACCCTCAGCAGAATGAAGGTCTCACTTTCCCACATCTTCTCAGACTACCTACTTGCAAGCAGATGTTTATTTTATCAAAGGGCAGAGGATTTTTAAACAATCCGTGGAAATACTGGAATGAGACACACAGGACTTGAAAAAAACCCACAACTTTATGCAAGAAAAAAGTATAATGTCAAAGACTCTGCTGTAATATAAATGTCCCTTTACAATTCTTGTTTGTGGCTTAAAAGTGCAAATGCATTTTGCAAGGCCTTTAATTACCAAGCTGCTGAGAAGAGTAAATAATTAGGAAGTGTCCCCTCCCTAGAAACGAGATGCAATTTTTACCTTCAGGATGAATCAAATGAAGTCACAAATCCTAATGCCAACTTCTAATATATTTGGAAGTTTCCCTCTGCTGCAAAGGCTCCTTATTTCAACCCTCTTTTGCATCATCCCAATTAGTCTGTCTCAGGCAGGTGAAGTTTGGCCAAGCTTTCTCATCAGTGAAAGGCACATTCTCCCTGCACTAGCAAAGGTTTTTCCAAGGCACACACAATTTTCTGTGCCTGCAAACAATTCTGACCCATCTCTGAGATGTCTTCTGAAGCTCCTGCTGGATTCAGCTAAACACAAACAATCCTGGGCTTCATTCACTGAAGTTTTTAGTGTATCTGTACCAGCAGAAAGTGGGCCTGAGCAACTCTCAAGTTCTTCTGGTCTCCCCAGTAGGAGGCATGGAAATAGTGTGGTTGGGTACCAAATTACATTTAATCATTCAACTCAAAGTTCCACTTTATTAACATTAGAATTTTAACAAATTGAGGTTATTTCCTGGGCTGACTTCAGTTACCCATTACACTTTTCAGAAAAAATCCATTTAAATCTTGAAAATAGAGAACCTACAAATTTATTTCTAATCCCCAACGAAGGTACAAGTAGCAATGAATTAATAGCAGGCATTTACAAAGAAGAAAGCAGGAGGTTCCTGGCCAGGGCTCAAAATAAAAATATCCAGAGTGCCAGTCATTGACATTTCTTTTTCACAGGAGGAGGGCAAAAAACTAGATCCAGATTGAGGCCAAGATAATAGCAAATTCATTATTAATGGCCATTGTGCTGCCGAGGTGCTACTACATTTCTACCACAGACTTTTAAATTCACATTTAAGAACATGATGTATCCTTATAAAACTGAAGTATAATCACAAAGAACAGTGACTTCAGCTGCATCACAAGCTGTGGCTTCTGCCCACCTTTAGATAAATGTTCTATTGCAGAGACTACCTACGAGATAAACAGAGCACATAGCAGGACAAACTACACAACACTCAGTATATAAAAGCTGCTGTGATGAGCTCTTCTTCCAGCAAGAACCACTCAACAGCATGACAATGGCCTTTTTCTTAAAAAGAAAAGCCAGAATTGAAAACATGCTTGTGAGCCTGAAGAAAAGTAGTCCAGCACACCAGGGGAAATAAAAAAGGACAGAACTGAAGAGAAAACAAACCACCCCTCCTAAATTTAACTCTCCCACCCACACTCGAGTAGTTTTCCCTTCCCTTCACAGTGTGCATGAGCTCACAGATGCCTTGTCGTTAGAGAAAAGCACCAGTACCTTGTTAAACTGGAAAAGGTCACGTTTAAGTCTCTCTCTGACTGGATCGTGTCCGGGTCTTAAGAACCTTCTCATCTTCCTCACTGGAGGATCTTGGCACCAAAAATCCTAACAAAAAAAATAATCAAAACATATCAACAAAAGCAGCCTGAGAAAGAAGGTTATTTATTTCCTTTAGCAGGTAACACAGAGCAGCCTGAGCAGAGTGAGACAGCATCACTATTGATTAACTAAAACCTGATCCCGCTGGGGCAGGGCTGATACAATGGCTTTGCACAGACACAGAGCAAACCACAACAGTGAAGCCAAAAAGATTTTAGAAGAGTTTTTGCAGTCTGCCATCAATTCAGCTGACCTTCCCCACAGCAGAGCAAGCAAAATGCAGCATTTGCATAAACATTTAGACAAACTCCCAGCCTCACTGCCATCAGTTTTCACCCCAGGTAACCCCCCAGCTTTTGAGCTAAAAAGAGAAAGAATCCCATTTTCGGCAGAAAGGGGCTGTGCTGCCTGCAGGGTGGCTGCATTAATTATTAACTTGCCTTTAGAAAATCCCCAGCTCAAGGTGGGGGCAGGGAAATGTGCACCTGCAGTTCAATGTGCAGCGAGGACAAACCTCGCAGTGTCTCGCTGCCTTTTCTCTCCCAGCACGCATTTCCACTCCCAGGACAAACCAGCTCTGACTCGCGAGCCGGTGACACCGGGGACAGCTCAACACACGCTTTGTCCTCTCTGTCCCCCCGCAGAGCTGCAAGTGACAAGTAAAACTCCAAAGGCTTGAATCTCACCCCGACAACTTGCCTTGGGATGAGCGCTCCTGCCTGCCCCGGCCATCTCTCACAAGCTCCAGAGCACAGAAAGCTCAGCCCTTCACAAAGCAGCTGCTGGACACTCCACTCAGTATTTTAATTGCATTTGCTGGACAGAAAATGATAGCAATTTACCAGCTCTCTGTACAACACACACACTGGAGGACAGAACTTGTCAGGTGCAACAAAGAATTAGTGCAGAAATCCCATAACCCCCCCTCGGAAGAAGTTCATATACATGAACTGCAGGGTGGAGAGCAGGGAGGAGAAGGCCGGTGTCTTCCCCAGAGAGAAACCAGGAGCATCAAAGGGACAGAGACCTTGCTCAAAATGTGGGGCTGGAGGTTTGAGTGAGGGAAGAGCTTTTGGGGCCAGTGTGCACAGACAGGAGGAGAGAAGCTGGCAAACAAGGTGGCATCTCTGTGCTCCTGCCACTAACAATGCTCTTTGGGTAATGACTTAAATCAAACATCCATTCCTGAAGAGCTTGAATTGTTCCTTAAATAGTTCCTATCAATACCTTACCAGCTTTGAGAGACCAAAAAAAGGAAGTGGAATCATAAACAGGATGGCTCCATATGGCTCCATGGCCACATTTTGGAAAGTCACTTTAGAAACTGCCCGAGCAAACTTGTATCCTCTTTAGTGCCTTATTTCCCTTTTACCTTTCCTGCTCACACTCCAAAATCCCCAGCCACTTACACTGTGCTGTGCAGAGCTCCCAAGAGCACTGGAGACTTGGTTCAGAGGTCCAGAAGATCACATCAGAGCCTGAGTCACTCAGTCCCCACCTGGAATCCCCAGCATTTCCACTCCCCATGCACAAAGAACATACAGAGCAGGCAGCTGCAGCAATGTGCCACCAGCACATGCAGGGGCAAAGAACATACACACAAGCTCCAAAAAAAGAATAAAATTATGTATGTTTGGAAAGTATGTACTTCTATACAATTATTTAGGTAGCTCAAATGAAATGTCAAAAACTGTACCAGGTATGTCCACTTTCAGATGTACAAAAGACTCCAAGTTAGCAAAAGGCGCAGAGCTGGGAGAAGATGCTGTGCTATGCAAGGAGAGCACATCACACCCATGTCTAACACCTAGTTTGCCCTTAGCCAGACAAGGAAAGGAAAGTGCCAGAGACACACCCTTCCCCACTGTCAATCAATCTCCTGGACCTGTTAAACTGGGCAAACCCACAGAGAAACTCTGCTCCAAGAGAAGAGACCTCAGCTGTGACAGCAGAGACAAACTCACTGTTACAAGCAAAACAAGAAGAAGAGTGGGTTTGATATGGGAGTCACAGCTTTTTCAACACTCTGCTACAATATCCTGAAATATTAATTGCATCCAGAAGTGAGCTGTTTTAACCTGCTTATGCAAGAGAGCTCAAACTCACACTCCAGCCCACAACAACTTGCTCAACTGGCTGAGAAGCACAGCAGCTCCCAGTCCAGCAGAAACTCACTTGAAGAAACGTCATCCTGGCAAGCTGATGTGCCCCTCAGGATGAGGGAAGGCATCCTGCTAAAGTCATCTCTCACTGACTTGTATCAGCAGTTCAACCCTGACCAACAAACCCCTGAGTGTCAGAGCATGAGAAAAGAGGAGAGAAAAATCAGTTCTGAGGAATGCAAAGAACAGAATGGCATCCACTGTGACACACATTATCCAACTACAATTATTCTTACAAGTTCCCAAGGCTCATGTACTTCTTGTTAGTGCAATAAGCAACTGCCTCCTACAACTCCAGAAAAATAAAGATTCCACATTCTGTAGAATCTTCCCTTGCAGATGCACATTTCCATATTAGCAGGCCAGTTTCTCTCCCACACACCTTTGGTGTCTTAAATACAACTGCAGACCCATGTGCTCTGCAGTGATCTGCCAGTCAGCATTTGCAGCCATATGGTAACAGTTGTGGCTAACAGTAGCCAGAGAAGAATTCTCCAGTAGCCTGTGAAGCCGTGCCAGGTCAGCATGTACCTCATGTCCTTATTTTCCAGAGAAACAATTCTTTAGGTTTTCAGAGATGAGCCTCTTACCAGAAAGTATGTGCAACGTTCTCTTCTTCTGAGCTGCACCGAGGCAGCTGCTCACAGACAACAGCCCAAAGCTGAGTCAATCCCAGGACATGGACACCTGGCAGCAGAGTTCAGAGTGCCCAGTACCTACAGCTCCTGTCACTGTGAGCTGAATGCTTTGCTAAATATGATTATATCCAGACACAAAACCGAAGGTCTTCGCTGGTCATACAGAAAAGCCAGGAAAGCTTGAATTGCAGGACAACCCCTGTTTGCAATCCCAGACTGAGCAGCAGTTTAACATTGAAACCAGATTTCATTCTGGATTCCTTCCCTGGCTCAGCTCATTTTAGATTTATGGCAACTACACATCTATCTCAGGACAGACATATTCAACAGGAGGTCAAATGCTTCTTCCTACTAGGAGGAACATTAATTATTCCTCACTGCTGAGTTAGTGGTCCCATCAGAGCTCCATGTCTCATTTATCTTCAGTGCTTTAGCACACTGCAGTGTCTCCCTGCTCATCTCCCCCATCAACTCCACATTTTCCCCATGGGCTGTGGAGGAATTCTCCTTTGCAGAAATTTGCTGGTATTTTTGCTTGTGTCCTCCCACGACAGTGGAATTTCCAGTCAAAAATACAAGAGAGCCAATGTTGTAAGCCTCAATCATACAAGTTAATCCAGTCTTACAAGATGAGGAAGCCCAGGTCAGAAGTTTTTACTACACAGACAGTATTAAGTGTGGATATGGTCCCAAGTTAACTCCACAACAAAAACATACCCTTAATGAGTTTGTTTTGCTCACGTAGGAAAGCTGCAAGGTACCATCTGCTTCTCAGGCAACCTTTACTCAGCTTCAGCAGGTTGTCAATGGGATACAGCCCAACTGCTTCCTTTTCAGAATGTCACCCAGGATCTCAAGAACTCTCAGATCTCATTTCACTTTAGGTCTCCTTTTCATTCCTTCCTCACCATCCCTTCCTACTTGCAGGTCCTCAAAGGCAGAACTTCTACCTATGCATCTGATAATACTTTATCAACTCTGCTAAAATAAAAGAGAGCTTATCTACAGGCTTGGTTTGAAGTACAAGCAGCCAGAGCTCCTATTGCAAACAGTCACCACCATGGCCTCGTCTGAACTAAGTTTTCCTTGCTCCTGTTACCAGAGCCAGGAGCAACAGAGCAGAGGCTGGATCAGACACACAGAAAAAGCTATTCCTTAGCACCAGTGAGCTCACAACAACAAATATTAAAGCATCACTTAAATATTAGTCTTATCAAGTTTATTGACTACAGGAGCCATCAGACATGACTCACTGTGAAACTACAAGTTTAAGAACACTTACAGTCTGAAATCAATGAAACAAGCCCTGGTTACTCGTTAACTGGTGGTCACTATACAGCTCATCTCTGCCATCATGCTCAGCTGTGACACTCAAAACCAAGGAACACTGAAAGGAAGGAACTGCTGCAGTACATGGAAAGCTTGGAAATGTAAGACACTGCCCCCTTCTCCTGGGAAAAAGCTTCACTGGGATGATGCTCTAACAACATTAACCTCATTTCAATGAGCCCAGGCAGAGATGTCCCTCACCCAGCACAGCTGGGCTAACTCCCAGCACTCTCAGCATTACAAACTGAGTGCTCAGCTGCACCTTGGATACAGCATCAGGATCAGCAGAGATCAAAAAGATCTGCCTGTAAAAAGCACTTATTTTTGTGAATGTGGAGAGAGTGGCAGGTAAATCAACCACTGACCAGGTTGTGCCAGCACTACACACAGGTGGACACCCTCCCAAAATACAGAAAACATTAAATAAAAGAGCAGAGACAGATTCCCCAAGAACTCCTAGAAAATAATTGAGAACTAATCACAGGAATCAGGCAAGTTCATGCACTTTGAGTTACCAAAGACCAGCCTCTCACCATGAATTTACTAATTGTGCAAACCTTTTGTGTCATTCAGACTCCTATTGTGTTCTCCTTGTCATGGGAGTGTGACAACATGAAGTTTCAAAAGAGAGCAGCAGAACAAAGCCTTTGCACTGAACATCATTGCACATGATGCAAAACTCTTTGCACATTTCCATGAAGAAGTGTGATTCAAAGGGAAGAGTGGCTCGTCACCTGCAACAGCATCTTAAACCAAACCCCATGTGTCAGTCAATGCAGTACACCACAAAAGTGGCTTCTTAAAACAAAGAGATGTGGATAGAAGAAGTGGAGTTTCCACATGATTTCTGCACAGAAACCAAACTTCCAGCTACCACCAGTCCCATCACACACTCAGCCAAGTGTGAACCACATCACGCTGCACATCCCAGAATCACACAGTGGCAGGGATTGGAAGGGTCCTCAAGAGATCATCTAGTTCAATGTTTAAAACTTTTTTACTCTTTGACATCTCTCAAGCCTCTGGCAGCCAAGACAAAAACTCCACACCTTTCCTTAAGCAATTCCCAGGAACAGTCACATTATTGTGCCAAAAAGGCACTAGAAGGACTCACAACTAGTTGAACACCTTCAATAACTTCTGTTGGTTGGTAGTTAAAGCAGATGCAATTTGTTCAAACCCAAATAAAAGCCATTCCTATAAAGATGTTCAATAACTCCTCTCTCTTTTCAATGCCATAAACGGAACAAAGCCTCTCAGGTGACTCCAAGCAGCACTGGGTGGGATTAGGGACTGCTCAGATAATCCTTGCCCCCTCCATGGGCCAGGTTGGCTTTACAAGGAACGTGCCAGGATGCAAGAAGCAGCTTTGGGACCCACCAACACTTTGCACTTGCCAGAAGCACCAAAACCAAAGCCAAAAATCACCAGGCAGCTGCTTTGGGCATTCAGCTTCACCTGGGACTTGGTAAAGCAAGATGTTGCTGTTGACTGGAGGTGCTCTCAGATGCCGAGGAAGGGCAGCGTTCCCCAGCAGGAACACACAGCTTCTCTCCTCTCAGCACAGGTCTCCTTGCTTGTCACCACGGGTACAGCTTTGTGCCACTACAGTGCAACAGCGCAGATCCAGAAGTCTACTTCAGCTTATATAAACACAGGAACAAACTCACCAACCTTTCTCCCGAGCCAAGGTTAAGCCGCACCTCCAGGAGGAGAGAGGCAGCACTTTGTTTCCACGCTCCGAGTGCGCGGCAACCGCGGGTGCCCGGCGCCCCGGCACTCTCTCCTTCCCTTCACCTGCTCCCTCTTTGGCCCACAGCTCCGAGCTCTCCCACCCAGCAAGTTCCTACAGCTTTAGGAGGGAAAGGAGCAACTAAACAGGAGCGCCATGTATTTAACGCGGGCAGGGATGTGAAAGGGAAAGAATTAAAAAAAGAAAAAGGAAAAGACTAACGGAGAGTCCCAAAGGAGACGCTGCAGTTCTTAGGAATCCCGTGTGGCCGGAGCCAGGCGCAGCAGATGGAGACCCGCACAGGGGCAGCGACATCTCCCGGGGCCGCTACCGCCCGGTGCCCGGCGCCCCGGCAGCGTTAACCAAAGCAGGAAGTTACGGGGCCGGGGCCACCGCCGCGACCTCCGCCGGGAAATCTCACAAGTTTTCCGGCCGGGCCAAGGCCGCTGTCCCGGGGAACGGGCAGCCCCAGCGCCGCCAGACCCGGACACACGCCCGAACCGGACCGTCCCCAGCACTGCCGGAGTGTGGGGGGGAACCGGCCAGCACCTGCCGGCCCCGCCGGAGAAGCTCCGGGAACAAGCCTGCCGGCACCGCAAAGTCCCGAGGAGCAGTGTCCAGCGGCCGCAGCAGCAGCAGGAGCGAGCGGTGCCCAAGGTGGCGCCGGCCGGACCCCCCGCGCCAAAACCCACTCCCCTGCGCTCACCTGCGGGGCCTGGAGCCGGCCCGGCCCGCTCCGGCCTCGCTCCGCTCCGCGGCACCCACCGGGACCGACACGGAGCCACCGGGACCCGCACGGAGCCACCTCCCCGGGCTGCTCCGCGAGGGGCGCGGCGGGGCGGGGCCTGTCCGCACCGCCCAATCAGAGGCCGGGACCC
>VZTY01028159.1:0-2500 GCA_013400935.1 Turnix velox
AGCACCTCCTGTGCAATCAGTCCATGAAAAATATGTGTACACTTCAAAAAATAATCATTTAAAATTCATGGTTTTCATTTTAAAATTTAAGCTACTTTCGATATAATTACACAACCCATGGGACAGGCATAAAAATACACACCAGTGGAACTTCTCCATCAGTCTAACTCTCCCAAGGACATTAGGTAGGAAAAGTTCTCTGACACCTCTCTGCAGGTAGGTTGACACAAGCTCTGTGACAAATATCAAGGCGTTAGGAACACCATCCACACCATGGTAAAAAGGCAGGGAATAAATTCCCCAGCACCACCATTTACATCTGCTCTTATGATGATGTTTCAAGTAAGAAAAGCTAGCAAACAAAGCAGAAAGCAGCCACTAACAAAGATAAAGACTGATTTAAAATATTTTTTAATGAAAGTTCATAACCTTTTAATGACTTGAAGATGCCACTTGTTTTCAAATTTTTTTTGTTTTTTCTTTCCCTCTGAAATAGTTATCTACTCTTAGATGTTATACATGACTGCACAGCACAGTGTATGGTCACTGAGAGCTCTAATTTCTTTCTGTTTCCAGCAATAATAGCTCTGGAGAATTCAATCACAACTGGAAATTCAGAAAGGCAGTCCTAGGCTATTAAAAGAGGGAGTTAGGCTTAAAAACATTTGCCATAGAGGCAAAGCCACACTCATCTTCCTTCATGACAACAGTGCAGACATATCAGTGTTGCTGAATACTTATTTACTTAGGGAATGAGTCAGTATCAGGTAAGCACCTCACTTAAGGTGATATCCTCAGACTTTTAACAAATATCAAGGCATTTAGACTAAATTTCATGTTGTAGAGAGGATATCTGAGGCACACAGGGGCAGGAGAAGCTTAGATATCCCCCTTAGCTGCCTTGTCAGATTATCAACTGCCTCTCTGTTGCTCACAGAACCCAAAAGCTTTCAGTATGTATGACTGTTCTCTAAATATGATGAAGCAACTCATCTGTTTCTTACTCCCAAGTTAAAAAAAGGCACAAAATAAGTGTTGTTCACCTATATCCTTTGCTTTAAGGTATGACATCTATCAACTAGAAGAGCTTAAACTTTCCAACTGACTGTCATCACAAAGAGCATGAAGCCAGTCTGTCTTAATCGGGGCTGTTTGATACAAAGGAGATCAGCAGGAAGGACTGGAAGCAACCCTGGAGCCATTTAGTAGCTTTTGTTTGCAGTGGGCAGAGGGGCTTTGAAAGAACCACTGAGCTCCCTCATCCAGGACCAGGGGCTCCTTTCCAGTCAGGTTTGCAAATCTTTGGCATTTCCTGCCCCTCAGCATCAAAAAGTCTTTTGACCATTTGAAACTCTTCTGTTTGGCAGAGGTAGGATCCTCGGGATCAACACTGGGACCAAGGAGGCTTCAACCACTCTATGAGACCTTCTCCCTGCTTACCCATGGAGGTAAAGGGAAGTATCTTATTAAAAGTACTTTGCCAGTGATTACAGGTGGTATTTCAGGGCCACAACCACGTGAAGAAGTGGCATTTTGACCTCCCAGTTGTGAAATCATAAAAACATAATGAGTAAAATTAGGAACATGGCTACCCTTGCCCAACGACTGTTGCCAGTGGACTTTTAGCAACTTGTCCTTCTAAATGTTCCTTTGCTGGGGGTTTGCAGCATAACCAGCAGCCCCAGCCAGATTGGTCTTGCATGAACTGAATGAAGAATTTCCATTTTAAGGTCTTTTCTGTTTACTTTTAAGGTTTCCCTCGATGTGACTTTGTGTCTCTCCGTGTTGGAGGCTACTTTGGGGACCTCGTGCCGTAAGTTACAATGATGGAGCATGACAGTCAGAATAGCACACACTATTAGCTAGAGCTCAACTCTATTACAGTACTATGTTTGGTGACACAGAATCAAGAGACTCAAGGATACAAGGTCAAAGGTAGCAAAACATTACATTAATCTGTTCTGTTTGCAGGCAGAAGTGCGTCAATCTCCAAGTATAATACAGTGTCGACTCTTTAATTACAAGAAGCAAAGTGCTAAGTGCTTTATTTAATGCTAAAAAGGCTTTTCCTCTAGAAAAAAAAAAAAAAAAGAGAAAACATCTCATTATTTAGCAGGAGTTATTCCCCTTTGTTTTATTAATTCGTTGCTTACTATTGGCTTTGTGGAAGAGGAGTTAAGCTGCTCCTAATAAATACAATTTACATGACAGTGCAACAAAATAAAAATTAAAAAAACCAATCAGGAGCACTTAGTTTGTAAGATCAGTGGATATAAATTATTTAAAAGAAACGCAGATGTATGTTTCTTGGAAAAGGAATCTACAGTTGGAACTCTGCACTCAAGTATCACAGAGGTTTTATTAACTTAATTCATGTATACATAACCATAAACTAAAGAAAAATTATTATAGGGATAGTGCTTGCTCTCAAGATTAATTTATTTACTAAAGGTAAAAGATAAACACTATCTGGAGCACAGTAGAGTGTGTCTACAAGTGA
>VZTY01028159.1:7500-12503 GCA_013400935.1 Turnix velox
TAAAAATATATTTCTTGACATTCCCCTGATTAAAACACTAAATTTACATGTATGTTTTATGTGCCTTTCCTCAAAAGTCTGGTATTTCTAAGCACTTTGTGCCTGCAAAATTTATCCAGGAGCTTTTTGCAAATGTCATGGCAGAGAAATACAAGCAGGTAATGTGAGCTTTTCCCACTCTGCTTCTTAGATTCTATTCTATGTTCTTTTATTCAATTTATTCTGACAATTTATAGTCCTTGCTGTTAAAAATTGTGTTTGGCTAATTTAAATGTGTTTGGCTCTAAGTGATGGCCATTCAATCCTGTGACAGCCTTCATTTGATCAAAGGAATCAGATCCACTCAATATTTCCCTGCATTCTCTAAACAAATCAGCTAAACTAAACAGCTCAAAACGTGCTTCTCACAGAACAGATTTCCCCCAGTACCCAAGCAATTTCTGCAGAGCTTTCATATTAGCTTTTCACAAAAAAAGAAAAGAGGAACATCAAGATCTAATGAGTTACTCAAACAATGGTCTCAGGAAACAGCAGTTACATCCCTGTCCTCCTCATGCTGAAACACTCAGGGATTTGTGCTCACTTGTCTGTTACAACATCAAAATGGGACCTTGCACCAAGTTTTTTCCCCTCCTACCACTTTATATAGAAAATATATTCCCTTATTCTCATGTACTAACTACATAAAATGATCCTAAATGTGCCATTCACCTGCATTAGGAAAATCCTTCAACAGTTGTTGGTTTGTCTGATTGTCTGGCTTCCTCCCTTTGATTTTTTTTCTCTCCAGCTTTTATATTTCTCATAGCTTTTATTTCATTTTAAATTTTATATTCTTGATAAAATATAAGTGGATTTGGATCAAAGTCTTACAAAATTCTACTTAAAAAAAAAAAGGAATTGCCCATGATGGTTAAAATAGATGATGTTCCAGTTGTCAGCTGGCTTTGTAGGGGGTGGTTTCTAATCAGAATAGCATGAGGCATCAAATCAAGTGATTCTTCTGAGTGCCTGAGGAATACAACTGTGCAGTTGCATGGAAAAAGTATATTTTGTCATCAAAACAAATAATATAATCAGGATTATTTGTCAGGCTCGACTTTCCTAACACTTGCTGACTGGTATTGATCGTAAATGTTCTTCTCCTTCATTCCCTCAGAAGAATTCTATATTTTAACTCTTCTTTTACTTGCACTGATCTTCAGTTAATCAGCCTCTTTTTAGCCATTTTATCCCATTAACCATGAAATGCATTAGCAGCTGGTTTGTTGTATGGGAATACCCATGTCCTTCCCTTCCAAACGTTAAACCATTAGACTCATCCACATTTGGAATTAATTTCTATTTGAGACAGGCACAATAATATCCCCTCCCTCACATGTCAAGAGCAGTCTGAGAGCAATCTGGGGGTAAATGAAAGATATTTGATGCCTGGAAATACTATTGCAGAGAAGAGCTACATAGAAAAAAAAAAATCTAATCTAAATCATTATCGTTACCTACAACCTGGTCAATGTCATAATGAGGGAAGCAGACAGCATAAAACAAAAACTTTTAAGAGAGAGTTTTTCTTGAAGATGGAGCCTCTATTGTCTTTAATTAAATTGCTAAGTTTGAGAAGTTATTTATTTTCCATGGAGGATTTGCTCACTGAGCAGGTCTTCTCCTAGTCACCTCAATTTTAATTACTTGATTACTTTCATAAGAGAAGAATCCATGTCAAAAACTGCTTCACACAGGAAACAAAGACAAAAAAAAAAACCTTCTATGTTTCAGTCTTGGCAATTTATATTTGTAGTTTGAAGGAGAGCAGCCAAGGTCAAATAGGTGGCTCTGCAGCCACTGTATTAAAAAAAATAGCCCTGGACCTATAGGTAGCAATTTCTTAATAATTATAGAAATACAAGGATAGAAAGTCTTGGAACACAAAATGCACCAGCTTTAAACCAGAGTCTTTCCAAGTCAGCAAATGAAGTCCCTTCATCTGCTCATCTTGTAAAAATCTTCATGCTCCTCAGGGACACAGAGCCATGCCTCTAGTCTTGCTTCACCCAGGTCATGATTAGAAGCTACACGTGTTTTTAAACAGAACATACATGAAGTCCTAGTTTAAGCACTGACTCCCTCAGTGCTTAAAAAATGCTTAAAAATAAATGTGTTTTAAGCTGCAAGGAATTGGAGCATCTCCTTTCTGAGGAAAGGCTGAGGGAGCTGGGGCTCTTTAGCTTGGAGAAGAGGAGACTGAGGGGTGACCTCAGTCATGTCTATAAATATGGAAAGGGTGAGAGTTGGGAGGATGGAGCCAGGATCTTCTTGGTGACCTCCAATGACAGGACAAGGGGTAGTAGGTGCAAGCTGGAGCACAGGAGGTTCCACAGAAATAGGAGGAAGAACTTTGTCAGGGTGAAGGTGAGAGATGAGTGCCCCAGGCTGCCCAGAGAGGGTGTGGGGTCTCCTTCTCTGGAGACATTCAAACCCCACCTGGACACCTTCCAGTGGGACCTGATCTGGGTGTTCCTGCCTTGGCAGAGAGATGGGATTAGATAATCTCATGAGGTCCTTTCCAATCCCTGATATTCTGTGATTCTGCCCTCCAGATCTCACCTCTGGATTCCTTATCAGATAATGGAAGGGCTCTTTGGCATGAGAATTGTAGTGTCCACTGAGGCCCTGAACATTCTCAGCTGGAATGACTCTCCCAGTGCTGTGGCATTTCACTGACATGTCAAAGCTCAGAAATTCTGTTTCAGACATAACAAGAAAAAAAGGAACACAAGCTCAGATTGCTTATAAAACACTTAAAAGGACAGAGATCACTGAAATAAAGTTAAGAATCAAGCTCTGTCTAATTTGACCTTTTGTTTTCAACTGATGATTCACCCTCATAGGTCCCTAGGAATTGAGAGCAGCACACTTGCAGCTTTGATAGCTCTTAGTTTTGACCTTTGAATGAAATGTCAAACACTGCCTGACCCTTCTACATAGACCACAGATTACACTTTACTTCTAAGGAATTCCACACTTAAGTAGTTACACCACAAATATGCAAAATAAACTCATAATTTGACACAGGTTAACATCCTTCCTGGGCAGGAGCTCAGCTTCTGGAAATCTCAACATTGCATTATATTCAGAAGCCAAGAGAACTGATGATCTGATGTTGGTTTTTTTTGTCAAACTGCTTCTGAAGGGAGGATGCCACCCACTAAGACTACCACCAACCAGCAATCTAGGTTATTCTTGACAAGGTCTCGTGAAAATAATGACCAAACCTAACCCAGCTTCCACTGTGAGAGAATCATAACCTCGAGTGCAGTGTCTAATCCTGGAATGAAATGTCAGCATTCCCAGAAATATTTGCAAATATTGTCATTACCCATGGCAAATCTACTCAAACAATCCTTGTCTACATGGGAATTGAGAAGCTGAAGCTTTGTGGCTTGCATGGCAAGGCTGTGGTTGTTAAAAAATGAGTTGTTACTAATTGATAGGGGCTTCAAAACGAAGATATATGGCATTTGAGATCCTGTTTTGATCTTTTTTACTTTCACACATGTGCTCTTCTGTATCCTGTGGATCTTCTATGTGGCTCGGTGGGTACATGCTCCACATGGTATTCTGCCTTTCTGATGTTAAAATACAGCACATAGGCTCTTGCACATGGTGTAGGAGCTGTGCTTTGATGGACATATAATCAAGCAGGAATTTGAAATATGGTCAAGACTTGGCTTTTATTTCTTGGCTATTGGACCTTGCGTGTGAATTTAGCCTGGAGAATTTATTCTTCTTTTATTGTGAGAGAGAGAAATTGAAATAAGTGGCAAAATCCTTCTTCTTAATTGTCTTTTTCTTGCAGTCAGTTCTACAAGGTGTGGTTTAAGCTATCAGTGCTTAAACATATATGATATGAGACCATTGTCAATACAAGGCATTATTAGGAACTATTTTATTGTCATGAAAGGACTGTTATGTGTTTCCTTTATTTTTTCAGCCTTACCAATCAATGCCATTACACCCACTGTTTTTTCTCACACATAAGCACACTTCCTTTAACTCCTGCCTGTCACTCTTTTCAGGCTGCACATTAAAATACTTATCCTGCAATAAAATTTCTTAGATCCCTTTCTATCAAGGCAGATTGCACTATTATATTTGTGCAAATGTGTTTGTGAGATCATCTAAGTACCTGCTTTATGTATTTTTGGGGTTCATACCACGTGTCATTACCCATGTATTAATATTTTATATTAATAGAAATAATATAAAATAATATAAATATATACTATAAGTAGAATCATAGAATAGTTTGGGTTGGAAGGGACCTTATAGATCATCTAGTTCCAACCCCCCTGCCATGGGCAGGGACTCCTCCCAAACAATATAAATATAATATAAGCAATATCTAAAAGTATTTATATATATATAATATACAAGTCTCTATTATCTTTTAAAATGCATATAAAAATATTCTAGTCAAGCATGTTCACAAGTTTCCTTTTCTTATAGTCTTATTCTTTTAATTGAAATAATCTCCTTTGCTGGGCACAAATTATCCTGCTCAATAATTAAAGCTTTTTAGAATTCAACAATGAATCTTGTGGAGTGTAAACTTCAAAAAGAATTTCACATTCCTGCAGCATTAGTGCAGTTTTGTTTACTGTGCAGCAGAGTATTATTCAGTTGTCCTTCTCAGCTATTCTGCAAGGTACAAAAGTGCATTTCCATCTGAAATGACAGCTCAATTCCGAATAATTTTTTTTTCTTATAAAATGCAATGGAAAGATAAATATATTTATAAGAAAAAAATTAATTGTTTATAGAATCATAGAATCATAGAATAGTTTGGGTTGGAAGGGACCTTAAACATCATTGAGTTCCAACCCCCCTGCCATAGGCAGGGACACCTCCAACTAGACCAGGCTGCCCAGTGCCCTGTCCAGCCTGGTCTTGAACACCTCCAGAGAGGGGGCATCCACAACCTCCCTGGGCAACCTGTTCCAGTG
>VZTY01028159.1:15219-29779 GCA_013400935.1 Turnix velox
CCACTAGACCAGGCTGTCCAGTGCCCTGAAATAATTGATTTAAAAAAAAAAAATTTAGAACAGCACAAAGGATTTTTGCCACTTCTTTAAAAGACAAGCCAGTGAAAACTGTAATTTTTACACTTAAAAAAAAAAGCAGCAAAGTAATCCCTGTTGAAAATATAAGAAGAAGAACAAGAGTTTTTATCCTGTGCCCTATCCAGCTGACACTGTCCTTTCGGGAAGCCAATGACTTGTTAGTAGCCCCAGCAAGAGTGTGAACAGATGCGTCCCTGACAGGCGATGGATGGTCAGGGTCCATCTGGCCAGTGCAGCTTGGACAGAAATGATGTATACAGCTTCATCAGAGAATGACTGTCATCAATCCTCTGCCATGGATAGCCTAAATGACAGCTAGACTGCAGCTGAGGCCCAGGTGTGAGAATGAAGAAGGGGCTGATTTAAGAATGCTGGGTAATCAGGAACGTAGAGTCTCCTGGACTTTAATTTGTATCTTTAACCTCCTATAAATATCCCTGTATACTGGAGGAGGAGGGATGTGTTTTTAAAGAGTCTGATTGTGGAATTAGCTTCAGGATGACAGACGTTCTCTTTGCTCTCCTTTAGCTGCTGATTACCCCAGTTCCCAATATACATTAACAAATGCATGCTGAGCTTTGGCCAGCGTACTGTGGGCTCCACAATTTAATTATTACCTCATTGATTTTTCATGTATTTCAATTTTCTTTCCTTCAAGTCGCAGTGACTGTCCTATTGGGGGCAATGTTTGTTTTCTCTTCCCAAGATTTCCTTGTGGAATTTATTTTGAATTCAAAGGTTGGTTGTATTTTTTTTTTTAACCCATCAGGAGCTCATATTTGCTCAGCCTGGCGGTTAATAGACAGGTAGAGGCACAACCTGCTAAAATGAAACCAAATATTATGGTTGGAGCTAAATATAAACAGAAAACAATAATGCAGTGGCCACTGGTAATCTCTAACTGAGGCTACCTCTGCCTTTTAAATGGTCTCTTCTTATCATGCATCAAAGAGCATG
This sequence comes from Turnix velox, assembly GCA_013400935.1. Taxonomy (NCBI): domain Eukaryota; kingdom Metazoa; phylum Chordata; class Aves; order Charadriiformes; family Turnicidae; genus Turnix; species Turnix velox. The sequence continues at coordinate 16,255 of VZTY01028159.1, forward strand.
CATAATTTGCATCTATTAGCATTTTATTATTTCATAGCATTGGGGATGGGGAAAATGGACATGATTATTGTATCCTCACAGGGTGTTTTTGTATTTATAACTGTTTCACAATAAGCTGGCTATCAGTTTGTGGGCTAACTTAGCAATTTAAAAGCTCAGGAAGTTACAAATGTTTTATACAAGATATTGAGTCGGTCCTTTAAGTATATAAAAATATGTTAATTGTTATAAACCATGAGAATAAATAGATATAATCCATAATCACACTCTCTTAAGAAGCAGGGGCTACAATTTGTCCAGATAAAGGTGTGTTGAGTGCCTGGAGCAATGCTTGTATGCACACATTGTAATGTATCTGGTGGGATAAAGTGGGAGGTGTCCCTGCCCATGGCAGGGGGGTTGGAACTAGATGATCTTTCAGGTCCCTTCCAACCCAAACTATTCTATGATTCTATGAAATATATAATATACTGCATGCACAATTTCTCTGTGAACACAAACACAGAGAAATAAACCCACACACCCAAATTATTTCCCATTCTTGCAGGCATAAGGCTTGCTGTACACTTCCTTTAGACTGAAACTTGAAAAAAAGTCCATAAATCACCCTATTTTTAGACAGAGAAGCTTTAGGAAAGCTGGATATAAGCTATGGTGGTGCTATAACAAGGGGGGTGGGATGGGACCATGCTCTAAACATCCTTGTTGCAGACATAGAACTCAGTTAATATGCAATGTAGGCAGCAGAGGAGCCTGAGTTTTGCCTCCTTTGCAGAGGAGGGTACAATGGGCCACATTAATTGCAGGTTAGAGGAGATGTGATCAATTTTCATCTCCAAGTGCTGATTTTGCTGGCTCTCCTTCAAGTTCCTGCAACTGAAGTGGAGCAGGAGGGCAACAGAGGAAAGTAGCGATGCCTCAAGAGTGGGGCTTCCTCTTCCAGCTCCTTTTCCTTCCAAAAAGAATGGGTGAATTAGTTGTGGATTGGCTTTTTTAATTTCCAGGGGGGGAGGGACTGTATATATGTATGTATTTGAGTACACTAGAGAATGGATATGCAAGTGTATTTGTGTGAGGAGCCATATTCTGAAAATGGTTTCATTCTTTCAAAGGAGATCACTAAAAGTCATATAAGAAACTTGGAGAAAGGAATTTCAAAATTTCTGGTAAACATTCTGTTGGGAAACTTGGAACTTTTTCTTTTACAGGCAGAACAATTAATTGATAAAATAATAAGGTCAGGCTGGATGAGGCAATGAGCAACCTGGTCTAGTGGTAGGAGGAGTTGGAACTAGATGACCTTGAAGATCCCTTACAACCCAAACCATTCTATGATTCTATGCAAGTCATCAGATGAAGATTGTCATCTGGATTTTCCAGAACAAAACCTATTTACTTCAACAGCTTCTTGCAGGGAAAAAAACCCCAACCAAACAGTTTTGTAGCAAGGAAATTTTTCATCAGAATCCTGATGCAACAAAAAGCTCTGACAAGTCTCCACAAAGCCCATATTACACCTCACTGTGAACTCAAGATGTGTTGTACCTACTAAAGATGAGTTGTACCTACTACTATGGGTTTTAAGTGGTTTAGGGAGAGATTTTCCAAAAGCATCTGTGGATTTCAGAGTTGGCGGTCTCCAAAAGGTCTTTGTAATTTCTGCTCTGAAATTCTTGGGGAAACAAAAAATAAATCTCCTCTTAAATATTTTATAGGGCTGTGGTTTAACCTTTAGAATATGAAGAGAGCTCTCCCATCTGTGCAGGCTGACTTGTTACCCAGCACTGTGGGTCAGTACCCAGCAGATCAATACACCCCATGAGGAGGAGGAAGAGGGTCATTGGGCACTCTTTACCCCAGTGAATCACAATTAAAGGAATACCTGTGCTAACTATCTCCTCATCCACCAGAAAAATGCACTAAGTTCTCAGTAGTCATCTCAATCTCTCTTTTTTCATCATGACTGCTGGGTTGAATGAATGGTTTGGGTTGGAACGGACCTTAAAAATCAAAGACATGCCCCAGCACCATGATTGTCCTGTACTGATGAGCTAGAAAAAAATCCCTGTGCATTTAGGACTTGCTGAATTTACTGCATGTGCATTCACAGAGCAGGCACATTCAGTAAAACTCAAATATTCAACAGGTAATGTCATCTGTGAAGTATCACCACACTGTGAGACTCTTCAGCCTTTCAACTCAGGAAGTACTTGGACATTTAAGTGGAGTTATGAGCACACATAAAGAACAATGATTATCACAAAAATCCCAGATCTTAAAGTTAGAAGAAAGGCAAAGAAGAAGGAAAAGAAGATGATGGGAAGGAAGGAAAAGAGTGAAACAGCTGGGGAAACATTTCACCTTCTGTCAAGAGCACAAGTGACAAAATGCTTTGGGAGAAAAAGAATCATCTGAGCACTAAGCCATTTAATTTATCACTGCAGAGCATAATGAAAATAACATAATTCTCACTTCTAACACATTAGATTCAAATTTGGATTTGAAATCACAGCTAGAAATTTGCTGAGCTGAGTTATCCTTTCCCCATTAATTACCTGTGGGGAAAAAAAAAAGGAAGAATATTTGGCTCATGAAAAGAGAAGGTCTACAAAAAAAAGAGCATAAATCTCCAAAGAACTGCTTAATTCTGGGGCTCCCCCTTCTGCTTCTCTGACTCCCCCTACAGCTTCTCTTTCCCCAGAGATGTAAGTTTGTCAATTAGACAGGACCCATTGCTACCACTGCCAAATCTCCCCAAAGCAGACTGTGTTTAATAAATTCCCTGTTCAAATCTCATCAGATCTTGCTTGGCAAAGTACCCACATGGTCCAGAGAAACAAATGAAAGGGAGGAAAGCCCATAAATACAGTGTACAATTGTTATCTCTGATACTGCCTTTTCAGTCATCACACCAGCCAGGGAAACAGGATAGGACAAAATGAAAAAGGACATTAGAAAGTGTGATAAGTTCAAAGCACTGCTGGAAAACTGAGGAGGGAATGCCTAATCCAAGATATTAGTAAATTTAAAACAAATTTTCCCTTGGCAATAATTGTATAGTTGAGATTTTATTTATCTCAACCTGCTTTAAAATTCCTTGGGTGTATTTCTGCTGTTCTGTTTTGGGGACTTGATTGGAAAGCACCAAGCATGTTTAACTGTGCCATGTATTTTTCCTTCTGATTAAAATGCAGGCTGGCACAAGCAGAGACTGATGGCCTCTGAGTTTATAGATTGACCAGGGCACCTGCCGTGCAAGCATCTTTGTGCTGCCCCATCACTGAATTTCTTTCTGACCTTGAAGCATCACACTTGATAAAGCTGAAAGTTAGTTTCTATTTCTATTTCCAGCCTTGTTTTTTTTTTTTTACTATCCCTTAACAGACTGTCAATTGTACTCTGACACTTCTTTTTNCAGAGACTGATGGCCTCTGAGTTTATAGATTGACCAGGGCACCTGCCGTGCAAGCATCTTTGTGCTGCCCCATCACTGAATTTCTTTCTGACCTTGAAGCATCACACTTGATAAAGCTGAAAGTTAGTTTCTATTTCTATTTCCAGCCTTGTTTTTTTTTTACTATCCCTTAACAGACTGTCAATTGTACTCTGACACTTCTTTTTAGTCTGGAGCTCTCAAAAGATAGTAAAGCTGGTGCTTCTGTAGACTTTTGCAGTTCTTCTCATGATGCAGATTTTAAATATTTTTAAATTAATCATAGTAATAAGAACCAGAATGCATCTACAGGTGACATCTTGAATCTCCAGTAGTTGTGCTGGGGATCCAAGGCTGTATCTCAACATGTTAGTACCTGCCAAAGTTTTTCAGTTCAACTTAGTTCATATGTAATAGATGGAAGAGAAGCTTCCTCAGAAAAAAAGGGCATTTTCTGAAATGTCTCACACACCTCAACACCTCAACAACTGCAGATACTCTTTATACTTTACTCAGTACAAAACTTCCAAGCCTTGTACAGCAAAATAAATATAAGAATCAGAAAAAAGAATGTATTTGTGTTTGCAACATTTGCACTAATTGGTCTGTTCTGTCTGTAATCAATAACCCAAGCAGCCTGGAAACTAATGTATCTGCAACTCTGCACAAAGGATAATCACATTTTCCAGCAGTGAGGATGTCTGGAATGGCATTTTTACTAAAATATTATCCTGAAACTGATAAAATTTTGTCAACATCAACAAGCACAGAGATGTGACCCAAATAATGAAAACTTTACTTGCTAAAGCAAGTAAAACATAATGAAAACAACATGTGAAAATCTTTCCATAGAACAAATAGAGCAAATTTAGTGTAATTTTGGGAAACAAAGATCTGAATTGTTTGTTTGTTTGGGTTTTTAAGGTTTGGTTTTTTTTTTATGGTGCCTGAAATGTATGCAAAACTAACAAATACTTCACTGGGTGATGTTCATGACGTTGCATCAATGCTTCAACAGCTTCCTGCAATGGTTTATACCTAAAGCAGGGCCACAGCTACAGCCTCAAAAGCCACCAAACATCTGAAGACAAGCCATCAAAAGCAAGGAAATCCTGATTTCTCTTTGGGGCCCTGTGACATTTGCAGGCTGTACAAGAAGACATGGGATGTTTTACAGCATCGAGCATCATTATTGTGGAAGTCATTGTTTCCCTCATTAGTGCTCTAGATCTGTACATTACCTCCATTGCAGGTCACAACCCTCATGCTGACAGTCCATCCTTAACTCACCCTTTTGTGCCTGGCTATTGTAGCAAATTTGCTGCAGTACGTGACATCTCACACTTGAATTTTCTGCAATGCTTGAAGCCACGTATCCCATTCAAATGCACTACTTATCCACCCAGAGGTCTTCAGGAAACCATTAGGAAGCTTTGGGACACATACCTGAAGTAAAATCAGGCATCATTTCATTCCTAAGTGTTGTGTTTTATTATAATTTTTAAGCTGTGGCTCTCTGCAGGGCTTTTAATTTTAGGTGAGGGAATTAGGTGTAAATCACACACCATGGTTAAAATACACCTGAAATGTTTTTAAAGTTCATCAATCTTTCCCAAACAAATCAAGACATTTATTCAGTGGGACAGTGTAAAAATAATGTTTCCATGCTCATTGGCCTCATTTCTTTTAGCCTTAATTAGAAGCATAACTTAATATGCTGCAAAGATGTCAGCCTCTCATTTTTAATGCAGTTGAAGATAAATGACTAAAACTTTGCAGTGATTCTGGACTCCTGAAGAAACTGTGATTGACACAGTATCATCCTGTAATGGAGCAGTTAATATGCAGACATTGACATGGCAGAGCCATTATGATAGATCATATCAATTCATAATCTGGCTTCATAAATATGTAGGATTATTGACACCCATCTTGCAATGGTGATTCCTTTTTTTTTTCCTATAATGCCACTGTACAGGATGTGTCTTTGCAAAGAGAACTTTGAAGTACAGTCTGAAAGGATGTGACGTGTGGAGAAAAGATAATGATCATGTTGTCATAAGTCACCTTCTGCTTTAGCATCAGAAAATCAGCATTAAAACCATGAGAAGACATTTAGTGATTCCATGCCTTTAAATCTCTTTAATGTTTAATTTTGCCATGCAATTCCTTGTTCCTCTGTTCAGGAAAACAAGGAAATTGCACAGAATTTGTGAAACTATGAGAAATTATTTGATCAAAGCATGAAAAAATTGCAAAATTCATTTCAGTTTTCTGACTAGAGAAAGAAGACAACTGACTGCAGCATTTTGAAGCAAAGAATTTGTAAAACTATGACAAATTATTTGATCAAATCATAAAAAAATTGTAAAATTAATTTCAGCTTTCTGGCAAAAGAAGCCAACTACCTGACTGCAGCATTTTGAATCAAAGAATTTGTGAAACTATGAGAAATTATTTGATCAAATCATAAAAAAATTGTAAAATTCAACTCAGTTTTCTGACTGAAGAAGCCAACTACCTGACTGCAGCATTTTGAATCAAAGAATTTGTGAAACTGTGAGAAATTATTTGATCAAATAATGAAAAAAACTGCAAAATCAATTTCAATTTTCTGACTAGAGAAAGAAGCCAACTAATTAACTGAAGCATTTTGAAACATTTTCCTTTATTTCTTTTAAAGAAATGTTTGGATTTGTTCTATGAAACTAGATTTTGAGGTTTTATCTGAAATAATAAGAATATTTTCTAATAACTTCATGCAAACGATGTTAGAGCCCAGGGAAATGAGGGCAAAACCAGAGAATCATCTAATTGCAGCTTGGAAAGTCAGCTCTGCTACAGGTAAAAAGAATCCTGTCTGTAATACCAATGTGTAAACTAGCAAGGGTTTCATAATAATCTAGATTGGAAAGGACATTTCATATCATCAAGTCCAAGCATCAGCCCAGCTCTGACAAGCTTCATACCTGGACAGGGAGTTGAACCCTTGACCCTCAGATTAGGAGTCTGATGCTCTCCCAACACCCTATTTGATGCACAGTCTGACAGTTCACAACTTTCCAGATGTGTCTAAGAAGGATGATGCTTTGTGTGTCCCAGTTCTTTTGGATTCTCCCATGAGAATATTGTCTAACATTTCTCTCACTTGAGTTTCATGTCTCAGCTTTGGTTTCCACTCTTGTACTTGCAATCAGATTAATCACTGGGACAAAGCTTGCCTGAAGGAGATGAATGAGTCATTTTGGCTGATCTCAAAAGAGAGAGTGAGATGATTCACCCCAACTGAGGGTGTGCACATTAAAAATTTACCTCTCTTCTTAACATGTTTTTATATTTTGACAGGGGGGTACCCTGTAAAGCAACCTAAACCACTGCCACATATGCAGGAGAGGCAGAGGCTCTCCTGATACACAAATCTTACCCTAAAAAAAAAAAACCTCCTAAAACACACTGTGTGGGCTGAGAAGTTTATATTAACTTCTGGTGCTAAGAGAATTTTCTAATGGAGTTATAAAACCCTCAAAAAAGGGGGTTTGTAAAGGAAACTCTAATATACCTTTATCTATAATAGCACGGCTGGAGGCTACTATAATAATCCTTTTGCTTTCATGTGGCCATCTGGAGGCCTATTAAAACTAGTATCTAAAACAGACTCCCAAGTGTGTTGAGTTTGCCAGTTCCCACTAAGTCACTAAAATAAGGGAGTTTGAATTGGATACTTGGCCCTCTAAGCAGGGCAGAGAGAAGACATCCTGAACCCTAACCTTTTCCCCTGTCAATATGTTGTGTCCAGGCTGATTTTGAAACTTACACTTTAATTGTGGAAAAAAAAAAAAACAAAAAACCCTAGCCCTAGGTCTGTTGTGCACCTCTGGGATTGTTTGCCAAGATGGAAGAGGCGAGGCAAAGTGAGGGAAGAAACATTACAAATTTAATGAAGTATTATGTTTCAACTGAGAAATACTCTATCCTGATTTTTTATGTAGAAGAGCAATAAAATATGGCTAGTTTTTTCAAGGACCTACTTAAACACAAACACAGACATTATCTGAAGCATTTATTCTGTACTGTGAGTTTTTATCCAGGATACAAGGGGAAAAAAATATTAGAATATGCAAATTATTTTACAGCATGGTTTGTTCTTCTGGCTTTGATTTTTATTCAAATAAGATTGGGTGAGTAAAAGTGCATTCAGTAAAACTATTTTGAGACAACAGGGGCTGGGTATCATTTGTACAAAATAAATCCTTTCCATACACTCATCTTTTAATAGGATGCAACTACATTCCTGAGTATCATTTGTATAAAAGTCCTTTCCATACCCTCAATAGTCATCTTTTAGTAGGATGCAACTGCATTACTGAGTACCTGGGTATCATTTGTACAAAATAAATCCTTTCCATATATTCAATACTCATAAGAGGATGAAACTGCATTGCTGAGTACCTGGGTATCATTTGTACAAAATAAATCCTTTCCATATATTCAATACTCATAAGAGGAAGCAATTGCATTACTGAGTACCTGGGTATCATTTGTACAAAATAAAATCATTTCCATACACTCAATACTCATCTTTTAATAGGATGCAACTGAATTACTGAGTACCTGGGCATCATTTGTATAAAATAAAATCCTTTCCATACACTCAATGCTCATCATATAATAGGATGCAACTGTATTACTAAATACCTGGGTATCATTTTTACAAAATAAAATCCTTTCCATACACTCAATATTCATCTTTCAATAGGATGCAACTGTATTACTATCATTTGTACAAAAAAATTCCTTTTCATACCCTCAATACTCATCCTATAATAGGATGCAACTGAATTTCTGAGTGCCTGGGTATCATTTGTACAAAATAAAGTCCTTTCCATATATTCAGTACTCATTATATAATAGGATGCAACTGTATTACTAAATACCTGGGTATCATTTTTACAAAATAAAATCCTTTCCTTACACTCAACATTCACAAGAGGATGCAACTGCATTACTGAGTACCTGGGTATCATATGTACAAAAAAAAAGTCCTTTCCATACCCTCAGTACTTATATAATAGGTTGCAACTGTATTACTGAATACCTGGGTATCATATGTACAAATTAAAGTCCTTTCCATACCCTCAATTCTCATCTTTTAGTAGGATGCAACTGCATTACTGAGTACCAGGGTATCATTTGTACAAAATAAATCCTTTCCATACCCTCAATATTCACTTTATAATAGGATGCAACTGCATTACTGAGGACCTGATACATGAAAAAGGAAAGGAAATGAAGTTGCTGTCTAAAACTACAGCAGAGCTCAGATCTAGGACCAAATAAGAAGCATTAATTGCTTTACTGCTTCACTGCAAAGCCACTCTTAAAACATAATTCCTTAATGAAGTCCGTTAATTTGTTCATGGCAGTACACAAGCTGTTCAAAATGACACAGAATTGCACTCTGTTTTCTAACCCCTGCAGTTTCTTCTGTTAGTCACTCTGTCTTGTGTTGTTATCCCATGGATAGTAATTATTTTATAGTGGCTGTAATTAGGAGAGAATTAGGCTTGGTAAACAAAACCTGCCTTCTCCTGTTAATAGCTAAGGATAATAAATTTGGCTCTGACATTCACTATATTTGGACAATGCTTGGCCTTCTTCCAGTTTTCCCAATAAGAACTTTATTATATAATTATGCCTTGGAGAGGCTCATATTACAAGGTAATTTTTATTTTTTTTTTCTGTTAAGACACATATTGCATGGCTTCCAGCCAGTAAATGATATACTGTAATATATGCCTCCAATAAATGCTTTAAACAAAACCTCTCCAAGCAATATCCTGCTGGAGCTGCAATTCAGCAGATATATTTACAGGGGATTTTCATAATGCAAATTGTTTTCTTTGGCTCTCATCATCCAACATTATAATAAGTGCTTAAAAAGAAGACTGGGATAATTTTTATCAGCAAATGACAAGGCTAGATTCTTAACTTATCACAGCTTAAAGAGAGTTTTTATTCAGTGAGTAAAGTCACAGTTTTGTTGACATGCACAGAAGTGTAGCAAGTATCTTATTTTCTATTTTCAGCTTGAATTAAAAAACAACCCTTTGTTCCATCTCTCAGCCCACACACTAATGTATCATCTCCCATCCTCTCCTTTATTTTGTCTCCTACCTTTTATGTAAAATACAATTTAAGTTAACACACAATAGCACAAAATGCTTTTCAAAGGGAGTCAATCATAAGCTAAATAGAAAAGGAAGGGCTTAAGGGGCAATATATATAAAAAGTGAGTGGCTCAAAAAGGGAAAGAGAAAGTGTTTCAGGCACAAGAAGGACCAGAGATAGGATCAAGACTAGGAAAAGGGAGTAGGCAATTAAATTCTGAAAAAAACCATGCAGTAAATCCAAGCAAATGAGCTAAGTACACTAATTTTAACTGGTTTGCTTGGTGCTGAATTATCACTACTGGGAAGATTTAGGCTGGAGATAAGAAAGAAACACTGAAAGATGTTGCCCAGAGAGGTTGTGGATGGCCCCTCAATCCCTGGAGGTGTTTTAGGTCAGGCTGGACAAGGCACTGAGCAGCCTGGTCTAGTGGGAGGTGTCCCTGCCCATAGCAGGGGGGTTGGAACTTGATGATCTTTAAGTTCCTTTCCATCCCAAACCATTCTATGATAAGCAAGTAATCATAATTGCATTCATCAAGTTTCATAAGAAGAGTGTATGTAAGCAGAACTGGGTTTACCTACTTAAGAACATAAAACAAGTCCAGAGAGATTTAAAAATGGTGGCAAAAAACCCTCCAGAATCCAAAAGTCATGCTTCCTGGCTGTCTTTCCTGCTCACTAAACAGAATGCAGTTTCTCTCAACTCTGCCCAATGCAACAGATGAAAAAGTGGGAATTAGACAACTATAAAAGCCACAGGATAGACTGGCCATCAGATTTTTTGACAGCATATTTTTCATATTTTCACTTCACTCATTTGGAGATACTCTCTCTGTCCTGAAGACAATCAGTTCAGTCTTGATAACTCAGTGTAGAATCCCCAGGGTAAGAGGAGTCAAAAAGATCAGGAGAAGGGAACTTGGATACAAGCCAAGCCAGTATCAACCAAAAACATGCCAAAGTGCATCTGCAGAGAGTATGACTTATATGCTAGCTTTAAAAATACTATGTTCACATAGAAAAATAGTATGTTCACCTAGATTGCAGAAAATAAGTTTCACTGTGATGCAAAAAAAGGCAAATTCTAAACCCCAAATGATGCCACTTTGGATATAAAGATTGAGAGCTAAATTCAACCTCAATAGAGACCCATGTTGTATTAATTTGGCTCTGGGTGGGACATCTGAGAAATAAATGGGCAGGGACTTAGTACAACAACAATTAGTACAGACAGAAAAATACCATTATATTATCTAGTTCAGTTTCTTAATGCAGTTTTGCCCATGATAATGCTGCATTCCATATTCTCTTAACTACATATTTTAATGACTGATACTAAAGAACTTACACCACTTTACCCAGGAAACAAATTGCTATGTATTCCTTATATTTTCAATTATATCTTGAATGTTATACACTCCACTAGAAACTATCCAATATTTTACTATGGTGCATTAACCCTACAAAACTTCTAAAAGTTGTCATTGTCTTTTTCATTTGACTTCCCAGCTTAGATTTACCACAGCCCATGAGGTAGCAGGGGAAGAAGGAGCACCATTTCTGCTGATGCACATGGAGAAGAGAGAACAGGCTGAGACACAGCTTTTTTTTCAGCAGGAAAGCACAGACTAGTAGTGATTTCACAGTGTGAACCTATACAAAGACACTGCTGACAAAAAGATCTGGCCTCAAGATCTCTCCAAGAATTGGAGACTTAAGCATTTGATGTGGCAAAGAAACTGTCCTCCCCCTCATCCCCTGTTTTCTCCTCTTCCTCTCATCTTCTTCCCTTTCTCATAAGGATTGCAGAGGAAGGAAATGGAAATAGAGCTAAAAGAGCATTAGGGATACTCAAGCAATGTTCTTCCTGTTTCCGAGACACTGGAGAAAGCACAAGACCAAAAGCAACAAGTTTGTGTATAATAGCTTTGATTAAGAATTTATTTTGCCATCCTACCTTAACCTACCATGATCTCAGTGTCTGGAAGTTATTTTACAGTTCATAATTTTAAAATATTGTCTCAGGAGGGGGAGAAGGTGGGAAAAAGGCATAATTCTGTCCTACACTGAAAGCCCAGCTACCTGACAAACACCAAGGACCAATAAATGTGCATGTTGCCCTATGATGCACGAGGTGACCCACTCAGACTTTGATATATGGCCAGTGGAAGTACATTCTAGCACCCAAGAACCTGTAGCTTAAGCCTCTAAGAACTGTCATGACTACCCTCCAAATCTTTCATAATTTGGACAAAGATAAGGTGACTCTTAACAAAAAAAATCATGTCTGAATAAACAAAGAAACAAAGCTAAAGAGGGTAAAAGTGTAAGGGTAAAAATACAGACTATAAAGACAGAGCATCCCACTTGCTCTCTCCCACCTCTTGCTCCCTGCAGCTTGTAGTAAAAGGCAGGAAGTGATTTAAATAATCATGTTACAAATTCCAGTAAATTATGAAGTCATATCTTAGGCTTCTTACTGTCCTGAAGGGATCTGGGGGAAATATGGCCACAAGAGGTGCTCAAAAACCTTGTTTCAAGACTCCAGAGCTGCATTTTACACTGAAGATCTTTGAGTTGAGTCTAAATCATGACCAAAAATAGACCCTGGCCAGAGCCAGAGCCTAAATGGAATATGAATAATTTTTGCACTCCTATTGTATCAATAACTGAGAACATTCCTGACCCATCCACACTTTGTTTCAAACAGGGGTTTGGAGTTTCACTCTTTTAAAGGGTGAAGAAAACAAGCTCAGAGAAGGTAATAGTGAGCAGCAGGGGACCAAAGCTCTTTTTGTCATTATTCTAAAATGAGATAAAGTGAAGAGATGGTCAGGAAGAATATCAGGCATTAAATAGCATCCCTGTGTGCAAATCAGAAGGGTAAACTTTGCTTCAGATAATGGCTTACAGAGAGACATGATTTGTTAGAAGGAAAAAAAAAAACAACACTGGAAAAGGTGATAGTGAGACCTGATGGTATCCTTATGAGAAATATTAGGGAATAAAGATAAAAGGTTTCATTTGAGGAGAGTGTTTATAATACATGCACTGGGTTTTTTTTTTTCTTTGGTATTGGTAAGCTCTCTTCTGAGCAAAAAAACAATCTGTGAAGCCCATATTCACTTTTTGGTTGCTATAAGGAGGTGAGAGCTTTCTAGAAATGGTAAAAGTTCCATGAATTGGTGAGGAAAGGTCCAAATAATATCAACTCCATTTCTTTGATTTGCTACAAAAGGGCTCTCAGGCAACTGGTTTGGTAATACATCCCTGGCTGGGTGTCTGATAAAGATGGTCACTTAAAATGTGTAAAATCTCTCCAGCTCCACACTGGTCAGGTTGCATTTGAAATAATTGTTTCTGCTGCTGAACCATCTCTCTGTAAACACATCAGAGTGACAACTTGCTTCACTTGCAATGCCCAGTGGGCATGGGGACAGCACCAAACTCTAACAAAGACCTAACTTCCTGACTAGCTTTTGGCAAATATCTGTGATACCAAAGAAGAACCCTCGACTAGATGCTGCTGCTGCATAGCTTGCAGGTGTAAGAGATGTGAGGGAATGTGATTCTTTTCACACATGGTGAAAAGCTGCAAATGGAGGATAAACAATTTCTGACTTGCATAAGGCTGGTCAGTGTCTTCACCAATATCATCACAGAATCCCAGAGTGTCAAGGATGGGAAGGGACATGGAGAGATCATCTAGTCCCACCCCCCCTGATGGAGCAGGAACACCCAGATCAGGTCATACAGGAAGAAATAGAATCATAGAATGGTTTGGGTTGGAAGGGACCTTAAAGATCATCTAGTTCCAACCTCCCCTGGCCATGGGCAGGGACACCTCCCACTAGAGGCAGTTGCTCAGTGCCTCATCCATCCTGTCCTTAAACACCTCCAGAGAAAAAGCATCCACAATCTC
>VZTY01028159.1:47222-62581 GCA_013400935.1 Turnix velox
AACTCAACAGTGAAAAATCCTTGATAGCAGAGTAAGTGAAATACGTGAGTGAGCAATTGCTTGTTGTATTATTTCACATCATTGTGAGAAATCCACCACGTTTCCACCACTCCAGAGCTATTTCCATTTTAGTTAACATGGAAGTTAACTGGAAAGTTTCCGTTTTGTGCAACATATTAAAAAAAAAAAATCAGACAGCACAGTAATGCTCAGCAGGAGACAGTTCAGATTAAATTAAAAGTGTAATTCCTGCTATTTCTTACATATCTAACCAATGCACTTTAATACAGCAACACATCAGAGACTGAAATTTCTGGAATGGTAGACACACAGAAAATATTTGCATGTTAAAAAAAAATATTTCTGTCCTACTGCCACATTTTCTAGCAGAAAATAAAACCCAAAACCCCAATACTTTTATCCCTATGTAGTAAAACACTCTGTCTCACAGTTCTAAAATATTTCTGTTACTCTTAACAAGCCCAGCAGATGCTTTCTATTGGTAAGAACTTTCTAATTCTTGAAATAACTACGGTTTATTTCAGATGAAGATCATACTACATAGGACATTCCATAATATTCCTGCAGAGGATGCTTTCCAGAAGCCACATATCAGCTCACTGTCAAAAGATAGATGCAGCACAGTAAATCACCGAAGAACTTCATAAATACTCTGAATGACAGGACTAATTTAACCCATGTGCCAAGTTTTCCAACACCCCCTCCCTTCCCAACTCCCTGTTCCTTGGCAAATTCAGAGAATCCTGAGCTAATCACTTTCCAGTTCTCTCTGAATCCATCACTGGGCCAGGCTGCAAAGGACTTGTCAGGGCACCGTGTTTTCCTTCCTCATTCTGATTCCTTTTAACTTAGCAGCAGCACTTTACAAGAGCTGAACATCAATTAGTAGTAAATTACGACAGGATTCATGTGGGATCACACATTTACAACCTCCTGGAAGCCAAACCCATTCAGAGTGATGAATGTTTTACAATGAGCACCAAACACACTTGTAATGATTTTGCCATTTCCTGAGAAGTGTTGCCAATCCGCCTTTGATTCCAAAGGAGCTGCACCCCTTTATCTGCTTGAAAATACAGACTTTTTGCTCATGAGATCTACACAAAGGCTCTTTTATGTAGGTCAAAGGATGCTTCCCCCAATGCCCATTTAATATGTTTTCTGTGAAGTTCTGCATGTTGCCCTCGGGGCCATGCACATGCTGGCGACACGCGTGCAAGTTGCACAGCAAGTCCTTCTCCCCGCCCCCAAATTATAATATCCAGGGCTCCTGTAATGAAATCATGTTCCTCCATTTATTTTTCAAGCATTTTTAAGTGTCATCCATAGAGTAAACCACTGCTTTATAAATAGGGCCCTAAGACAAGGGCACAGTTTACAAGGAACTCGGCGTTTAAGCTATTTTCATCTCGACAATTGACTGACATGTCACTCAGAGAAAATTATGTATTTAGAGTACTTCTGAAGGCACTGTACTTAAGAAACATGTCTCATCAATTGGATGAACTGCTGAACTAATTCTTAAATGTTTAAAGAAGGGTCAAAAAGGCACCCTGCTACAAAAGTGTGCAACCTATACCTGCCTAATACCCGAGCAGAAATATATGCAGTGAATAATTTTTGCAGGTTTTCTTTCCAGTTTAAAATAAAGGCCAAGTCCCAAGGAAAAAAAAAAAAAGGAAGCAAGAGAGAAAAATAAAAAGTACACCACACTCTTCATAAACTCCATAAGTATTTCCTCAACTCATGTGTGTCTATACAACAGATCAAGGAAAGGCAGAATCCAATTTCAAATCAAATAACCTCCACATCAATGTGTGGTGTAGTTGACAGTGCACTCTCATCAACCCTGTGCTTTCTGGTGGGTAATGTGCACAATACAACTCAGAATAACCATTTGGCAGAAAACTGCTGTAGTCAGATTGAAATAGCCTTTAGTACCTTGGTTAAAATGAAGAGTCATAATGAATGCTTGTCAACTGGTGAAAAATATTGCCTTTAAACAAAGAGAAAAAAATCATTTCCCATGAACAGACAATGCAGCACAATGATCCTGATGTCAGAATCTCAGTTAAAACTGAAGGCACAGTGGCAAAATTTGTTTGGAAATCCAAAATCCTCTGCCAGTGCCCAGAGATTCTTGTCTTAGAGGTAGTGAGAGGATGTGAGTTACCTAGAGATAACATCTACTCCTTGAGGGAAGTCACACCTCTAAACTGATATCACAATAGAAGACAAACACAGATCTTGCCAAAAGATGTAAAGACTCTACAAAAATCCCTAGCAAAATTAGATTAAGAATAACAATCTTTCAAATGGAAGAGGGAAGATTTAGGCTGGATATAAGTTAGAAGTTCTTTACTGTGAGGGTGGTGAGACACTGGAAGAAGTTGCCCAGAGAGGTTGTGGATGCCCCCTCAATCCCTGGAGGTGTTTAAGGCCAGGCTGGATGAGGCAGTGAGCAACCTGGAGTGGTGGGAGGTGTCCCTACCCATGGCAGAGGTTTGGAACTAGATGATCTTTAAGGTCCCTTCCAACCCAAACTATTCTATGATTTTCCTTCTATTACTTGTTAGAGAAAGTAAAGTGATGCAGTCAAATAAATAGCTGCCTGTTTTCTCTAAGAATCAGCCTTCATTGCGGAAATTGATAAATCCTTTAAGAAGTTTGTATGTTAACCACTTGCACTTTCCACTTTGCTAGCAGTTCTGGTAAATCAGATCATATGAAATTTGAAAATCTGTGTTAATTCAGTGAAAATCTGTGTTAATTCAATGCCATATGGCTGTGGGCATTCATCCAAGAAAGCAGCAGCTCAACAAACTGTAAGAAGAGCTTTCTAGATTTGAGGGTTTAGTGGAGAATCCAGTTGACTGGTTCAAGTCTTTGTCCAGGTGTGAGGCTTGTCAGAGTGGGACTGATATTTGGACTCAGATGACCTGAAAGGTCCCAAAAAAGTGCATTAATCAGCAAATGAAAAGTCTCTCCTCTGTGCATCTGACAGATTAGAACTCTAATTTTGCCATTTCACAAGGAAAAAAATTCTCCCTGCACAAAGGGTTTTGGTGAAGACGTGGTACTACTTTGTTTTAATTATTATATTTCAGAAATTCTTGACACCCTTCTGGAAACGTAGGAACATTTTAAAGACTTGTAAGAATTTTTTTCAAAATTCATGTTCTTATTTAAGCCTCTCTGCCTGCCTATTTCAATAGTTAATTATTATCTATTAAATCTGTACCATAAAATTAATTGTTATTTTCTCTATTTTATGGTTTGTTCTCACCAAATTTTGGAAGCCTTTTCAAATGATGATTCAAAGGATGAAAACATAAGTATTAAGAAGAAAGCAAATGGTGAACTCCTGCAACTACCAAAGCCTCAGAAATTACATTGGAAAGAAAAAAGTGATCCTTTGACATCCAACAAAAACTACTGTAAAAATGTTACAGAACAGAACTAAGCTGCAAAATTAACTGCTTAATATTAAGTGTTAATAAAAAGAATTAAAAGTAAAGGAGGAATAGAAGCATTAAAAGCAAAATGAGACATTTTTATCTGTTTATCAAAATAATACACAAAGGTATTCATCTGTGAAAGAAATTCTACACAGTGGGAATTCTATTAATAGTGGAAAATCTCATTACAAATCCCAAACATTATAACAGAACATCATTTTTTTCTAGAGGGAGGGTGAAGAAACATTACCAGGCCCATAATTACTAGTTAGCACGTTCCTAAAAAGCAACATTGAATAATATTTAATGTGTTGAATTCACTGGGATTTAGGTACCAGCAAATCCTTTAAATGTAGCAGTAAATACAATGATTCTATCAGCCAAGGTTCTTATAGCAGGAGAGGGTGAGGGAAGAAAGGAGTGGGGGAATCTTGCTCTTTTTTGCAGAATTTTCTTAAATTACCTTCACATGAATGGCAAGTTGGCTTCAAACCAATTTTATTGGCATTTCAGACAGAGGAGAGGGAGAAAATCAGACTCATGTGGCCCCCTGTACTTGGCAGTGGGGAGAATGCAGCACTGCATGTGAGGCAATCTCATATTATCTAGAGGATTCTCCAGGGCTGTGTGAGGTACATGTGAAATTCCATTACAGAGTTTGCATCTCCATCATTTATTATCTACAGAGACAGCCTGGCATTTCTTGCAGTCGGGGAGGAAAATACTGTGTGGATAACAACTCAATTATGTCTCAAAATTAAGTCTGAGAGAAAAGTTTGGGCACTGTATAGCTCTTCCAAGTATTTTTTTTTTCAGGGCTTTCCTAGCTCTGAGAGAGCAAGCTGTGAAAAGATTTTGTGAAACACAATGTAAATAAAATATTTTAAAGCATGGTTAGTAATTAAATGCCTTCCTCAGTAGAAAAACAACTTCTTTTATGATCTTATGAATTAAGAGATTCAACTAAAACATTAAGAGAAGGGAGATTTGATAAAGGAAATTTCAGAGGGTGTTTTATGCATCTGAATCACAGAGTTTTCAAGCAGCACATCTGCTTTTCTTTAATTGTTCCAGAATATCAGCCACAAAAAATCTATAATTCTAGAAAAGAAAAAAGAATCTGTGCAGTCTCCCTGGAGTAAATATTTGAAGGTAACATGTTAGGTGTAATTTAAAAAAAAAAAGAAAAAAGAAAGAAATTTAAAAGAAAGATAATATTTACTTTCTGTTGGAAAAACACTCCAAACCAGTAGTTAGCTGCCTTATGGAAAACACATGTAACTTACTCTGCTACAAGACACAGCTTCTAGGTGGGCTAGAAGTGCTGCTCCATCATCCAAATGTGCCATAAAAACCAAATTTCCAAGAAGAAGTCAGCATTCTGCAGTATCACTTTGTGCCCTACTGCCAAAAGATTGCACCCAGGGGGATCCCTGTAGTACTGAAGAACTGCAGGCATTCTGATACCACCAGATTTTTCAGATTCTTTGGGTTTTTTTAAGCTGTGGAAATGCTTGAGAGGCTAACTCAAATGTGACATGCTTACTGGAGAAAGTCTGATTTAGCCAGCAGGGGTGTGTGGTGAGGAGGTGAGGACAGCATCTGCTATATCATGGTGTGCTTTCTGTTTGGCTTTGCCAATAAGCAAACCAAAAAAATAAAAAAAATTTAAAAAAAAAAGCATATTTACACTAACTGAAAGAAAAACTGAAGAGAGAAATTACCACACCAGTGGAAATGATCTGCTTTCACATTGTGAGACCAGCTGTTCTAGCCTTCATCATTTGTAGGTTTGCTGTATGAAGGGTGAATATACCCCATTATTGGAGCTGTGCACAACCCAGCCTGACCTAAATGCCAAGAAATAAGCAAGTGAGAGTGAAGCATCAGTGGCAAATTGGAATCTAAGGCCTTTTGTGCTTGTTAAATGGTGGAATGATTATAATTGGAAAAAGTGATGTGCATTAGTTCTGAGTGAATGTACAAGAAATGACAAGCGTGTAACTTAATGATTACTTCACAACACCCCGCACTGCCTTCTAGTCCTGCACTCAGAGCCTCAGCCCTACAGCAGAGAAAACTGCATGTCTTCTCCTGCTATTCATGGGCATCCTCTGTAGGTCACATGGAAATAACCCTGAAGTGATAAGTCTTGGTTTAGGAAGTCTGCTGCTTAAGCTTGTATAAGTCATTGTGACAGAGCGGGGGTTTTTTTTCCCCCCCTTCTCTCCACAAACCTTTGTCTGTAACATTCACAACTGGGCAGAGTCCAGCTTTAAATGAAAACACACACTCAGTGTTTATTCTCACAGGTAGGAAGCAGAACCTCTGCCAATCAACATCCAACAAGATCCATCCCATTCTACCCCATTTTTGATATGATTATTTTTCCAAAATTCCATTGTACCCCATTTCTGAAATGATTATTTTTCCACAATTCCATTGTACCCCATTTCTGATATGATTATTTTTCCACAATTCCACTGTACCCCATTTCCGATATGATTATTTTTCCAAAATTCCATTGTACCCCATTTCTGAAATGATTATTTTTCCAAAATTCCATTGTACCCCATTTCTGACATGATTACTTTTCCACAATTCCATCATACCTCATTTCTGATATGATTATTTTTCCACAATTCCACTGTACCCCATTTCTGATATGACTATTTTTCCAAAATTCCATCGTACCCCATTTCTGATATGATTATTTTTCCCCATTTCCACTCCACAGCTGGCAGTAAAAACAACAAGAGGAGATTTATCCAAACACAGTAATGAATTATTTCAAGTGAATATGAAAATTAATACTTAATAACTACAGATTAATTAAACTCATCTTTTTTTTTTTTTACAGCTGGCAGAAATTATTTCCCAGGATATTAGGAATTCAGTACAATTAATTCTTCTTCATGTTCAAATGACTCCTGTCTGGGAAAAAAAAAGTGTTGCCAAGCGATTCCTGGATGATAGGCATGTGCTTTATGGCAAGCTCATATAAAGACTCAGGGTTAAATGCTCAATGAAAATGTATAGTACATAAATCTACACACAAAAGTGGCAGGCAAAGTGTCAAGAAGCAATCATCTCCAAAGCCAGCTTACCCCCACAACAGGGACCTTGTCATGGTCAGACTTAAACAGGCTCTGGATGGGGCTGAACTTACATAAAACAGTCAGCACTGAGGAATTTACCCTGAAACAATTATGCAGCATCACTAAACACCACGATTTTAGGGACTTTTTTTCATTTGAAGCTCTTAAAAAACAGCATACCCAAAAATGTACAACAGAAAATTTATATACTGATGTTTATATGTTATTTTAAATATTTTTGACTTTTAAACTGGAAAAATCCCCATCTTCCCAAGTCACATGGAGGTGTTTTTAATTAAATGGAAGATTGCAATCCCTTTTTACATCACTAGGTGGGGATCAATGGAAATTCATACTGAAGTTTAACCTGGGAAGTACTTTGTATTAATACTTCAGTATTAAATGGTAAAATGTATAAGATTATCTTTAAAAAAATTAAATTACTACTTCCTTACTATTATTTAACATAGATAGTGAAGCTCAAATGAGTCAAGAGGTAGCCAAGTACTGTAGACATTTTAAAGATGTCCAAAATCAGCCCAAAGACTGAGTTATTGATACAACTAAAGCAAGAAGAGGTCTCAGAAGCCTCAAATCCCAAACTTGGACTTAAGACATCTCTTAATGTCTTGCCAACTCCCACCACAGTAGAAATCACTTCTTTCTCTACAAAATCTTCCTTATTTCTGTGGTGGACTGTGGAATCTGTGCAAGTTCAAAAGTCAGGAATACCTTCAAACTTCTTATTTCATAAAAGCTGGCCTTCCAGGACAGCCTGGAGGATCCAAGTTTTACCCTTCTCATGCAATGTTTGGAAAGACAGAGCATCAGGGAAAGAGCTGCTCTCCCTCCTTACTCTTTCATTAGTAATGTTCATTTGAATATGATTTACTAGGGAAAAGGATGTTAATAAGAAATGCTTTTTTACATTTATTAGTGGAGAGATGGCCTGACAGTTGAGAAGGAGAATGTATTATAAGGACGATAGTGCAGGTAATATCCTGTATATTGAGTCTAATCACCCATTTAAAGTTAAAACAGGAGTTGTTAAGAATCTAGTGAATCACTCTCTAATGATTAGTGATAAGAATCACCTAGATAATGAAATTGGTATTGAGAAACAGATTTTTCGGCAGGATGATTATCCTGCAAGATTGATTAAAAGGATAATTGTAGAACAATGTAACCTTTGCTGTAATTATGGGGCTGAACTTGTTTGAAGCCATTTGTCATAACAGTGTGGCTCTGCCATATCACAAGAGGAGACTGACCACTGATTAACTGGGTATTTTTTTTACCTTCCAAGAAAGTGAGGTGCTGGCACACCTGCACAAGGTGGTTTTAATATCTCTGCATCAAAAGTTGAGGAAATAGTGAAACCACTCACTGCAAGTAGCCAAAATTGCAAAAATTTCACGTGGTTACACATTCTCTGATTGCAGAAACTCCAGGATGAGTTTTCCATCCCTTTTACTGTGAGATCCCCTGAGACTAAGACCGTGGCACTCTTTCACTAGCACTGGCATGTTTATGAGAGCAGGCTGCTTTTCAACAGCTGGCAGAGCAAAAGAAAAACATCAGACAGCTTTCAAATTGGACCCAAAGATCTTCCAAAAGCAAAAAAAGATCTGCAGCTGGAAATGCTGTAAGTTCTAGGGTTTGAGATCTGGTGGCAGAAAAAAGCTGAGGCATTTGTTGAGTGTTTTTTTGGTTTTTTTTTTAATCTTTCAATGAGAAGTTTTAATTAGCTGCAGTGAAAACATTGCCTAAGATTTTAAATGACTTTCTGACATTCTACACAGGAGCATGCAGTCTTTCAACATTTTAGCTGCAGGTTCAAAGAGGGAAATGTTAACATGGAGGGATCTTTTTGTCACCAAGAATGATGCAGCAGGACAGCAGACCTGCCAAAGGAAGCAGACAAGTGGGATGATGCTGACACCTCTGCAGCATTCAAGGGAGAGAAACAGAATCCCTAGAATCAACAAGTCAACTTGGTGTGTTTTCTCCACAGACTGGAGTTTTCAGACAATGCTGTGAGTTTGCAGAGAAGTTTCTCCCTTGTCTTTGCAATGACAAGAGGTCCTAAAGTTCTCTACTTATGAGGACATTTGAAGCAGAACCCAGAGCTTCACACAAGATTAAATATGAGAAATACTCTCAGACAGGTGAAAGGGCTTTGGGTTAACATGCAGTCACATAGTCCAGGAAAGCCCCTCCAGCTAATCAACTAGCCCAGTTTCCTTTCTAAACCAAACATACCAGCAGTTCTGAAACAACTAAATTCCCAAAAGCTGCCTGAATGGAGATTCCCCAGCCTCTCTGGACAACCAGCACCTCCACACCCTCCTAATGAAAACATTTCAACCAAGTGTCCTTTCTTTAACCCTTGGGTTTTACAAAGAGGAGTCTGCCTCTGCTCTTGTCTCTCTCTCATTGTAGGATGACATTGCTTCCTAAATCCCTCCCTGCCAAGCTAAACAAGCCCAGCCCCCTCATCTTAGGTCAAGCAAAACAGGCACTTTGCTTCTTGCAAGTTCTCTGCTGGATCTTTACTTTCTCTACATCCTCCTTCCACAAGAAGGTTGATCAGACAAGGAATAGCAGTGGAAGGGAGAAATTGCTTGTTAACTTGGTATTTTGGTCAGGCAATCCTATTTATCAGTTTTAATTTATGAATGATTTTTGTGTTGTCCAAAAGGCTCAGGTGGAATGAACACAATGCATGGCAATAACACCAATAACACCTGATCTAGAGCAAGGTGTCCCTGCCTATGGTAAGAGGTTTGGAACTCGATGATCTTTAAGGTCCCTTCCAACCCAAACCATTCGATGATTCTATAATACATTTTAATTATTATTGGGCTACATATTTCAAATTTTTAGGCATCAGTTCACACGTGAGCACACTTCAGGGAGAGGAGTGCATACAGGCTGAGAAATTCTTCACCCTCCTCGTGTTCTTGTAAAATAATAAATATGGGAATCCAACCATCTGGTGAACACATGTAAGGTTTGCCTCAGCCCAGGGACAGGAGGATAAGTGGCCTCCTTCAGGTGAATAACAGCAGCCTGTCTTATCTGCTCGAGGTAATGACCAATTCCTTCCCTCCTCAGGTGGCAGCCAAGGGGCCACGAGGGGGCCAGCACGAGGCTTTATTTATTTGAAGTCACCTAGAGCTCTTGCATTCATTTGCAGGAGCCAGAGGCAAGGATTGCAGACACTAATGAGTAATGACATGGCAGGAGGAAATCCGTGGTGTGTGGCTATGCACCATTTCATTACGTGCTGAGCTAAGAAGTGGGGGGACAGCCCACTGGTGGGGGGGGTTCTGTGAGACCTCCCACCAGAGCTGTGCAATGGATGCTGCTGGAGAAGGAGCAACCAAATGCAGAAGGGCAAAAAGATGACACAAAGGTCAGTAGGAAATCCAAAAGAATGATTAAAAGCCATACCAGCTCCTGCTTAATTATGGCCAACCACACCTCTAACAGCAGAAAGGAAACCAGGTAGTTTTCTCTCTCACATTTGAACAAAAAATACTCAAATAGGGGATAAATTATTTTACAGCCCTTTTTTTCCAACATGGAAGTCAAAAGAAAGATTAAAAACCATATTGGCTCCTGCTTAATTATGGCCAACCACACCACTAACAGTAGAAAGGAAACCCATGAGTTTTCTCACTCATATTTGGACACAAATTACTTAAATAGGCCAAAAAATTATTTTACAGCCATTTTTTTCCAAGATGGAAGTCAAAAGAAAGATTAAAAACCATATTGGCTCCTGCTTAATTATGGCCAACCACGCCACTAACAGTAGAAAGGAAACCCATCAGTTTTATCTCTCTTGCATATGGACACAAATGACTTAAATAGGCAAAAAAAATTATTTTCCAGCCATTTCTTTCCAACACAATTGATTCCAGGCAAGTGCCTCTGCTGACTTCACGTTGTGAGTCTCTGGCACCGTATGGCAGGAGGCAAAGGCACAATGTAACTCCCCTGTTCACAGAGAGAAGGATTTCTCAAAGGGCTGGCTGCTGAAAAAGAGGTTTCTGGTAGTAGATAGTGGAGGCTGAATTAAAACCAGGGACAAAGTAGTCTTATTTTTTTTTTTGCTTATACTATATTTTCTTTTGATTCATATTTCTAATGATTCCCTCCTGCTGAACAGGCTTGGCTGCCTGTTTCTGCTTAGTCACCCCCATCCGTTTTACAGATGGGTTTGACCAGGGAGGGAGAATTAGAGCAAGCTTTTGATTGTTATTGTTTCACAGCTGATGAAGAATGACAGTAGGAAAGTAAAGAAGCCTTATTTTTGTTGTCATCTTTGCTGGGTGAAATTTTACACACCCACCTAGGACAGCAGGCAAATCCTTGCCTTAAGGTTTTTATTACATTTTCTCAAGGGATGAGTGAAATTACTTGGTTTTCATTCATTCAGGTTATCTGCTTCAGAGGTTAAAATACAATGGAGCTTCACTGAATTTTCTCTGTGTAGACACAGATAGCTCTGCAAAGCACAAAGAGAGATCCATAAAACCAATGTTTCTTTTTCCAAATGTGTGTGGATGCCAATGCAGATTCATTTCTCCTCAAGCAGACGTGTGAAAATATTGCCTGCCTTTTGTAAAACAAAAATGAGAATTAATTACAAAGCCCTGACAGAGCTGAAAAAAACCCCAACCCTAGTATTACAATTTATTGAGGAAAATTACCCAGCAGCAGGTTCAGACAATGTGAAAAAAAAAAAAAATACACAGAGCATATTTGGGCTGGAGATCTTTTAGCACTTTACAACTTTGGTTCTATTGTCACTTACAATAAAATCAGGGGGAAAGACCTTGAGAGATAAGCTGCTTATTTATTTGTTCCTGAAGCTTTGATAGCATGTAGGTTGCTGTGTGATCTTTATAAACTCAAAGGTGCTAAGCACAGCTTGTTTCTGAAAGTCAATGCCAGCAAGAGACAGACTTTTTGTAACGACACCCAGTGAGCTGTGGCACTTGGATACTCAGATATTTGTCTGTGCCAAATCCTTACCTAGTCTGCATTAACAGAGCTCTTTTGACTTCCTGCTGGGGATCTGGCCCAGCATCCATTTTTGAATATGTATGTCCAAGTAGGACAGACACACTTGAGAGGATAGTTCTCAACTTCACACCAGCCAAACAGCTCTAAATACCTTTAAAATCAAAACAGTAATCTCTTCCTCAAGTCTTAGAGGAGCTGATCAGTTGAGAAAACACAGGACTTCTTTTTCTCCTTCTTTTTTTTTTCCTTTGAGTATCTAAATGAAATTACTCAGAAAGAGTCAAAGAAATGAATGTGTCAATGGCTCTAATTCTACATGCAAACTGACCTCAGATAACCCGTGCTCTCAAAAAGGAAACACTTTAAAATAAATCCTGCAATAATCCTCAGCACAACATACACAGAATCAGGTAGAGCACTTATTGGAAAAAGGGGATTTGGGGTAAACTTTTCCTTGCATTATCCTACATCGTTGCTGATGGAAGGTTGGAAGGGACCTTAAAAATCATCTAGTTCCAACCCCCCTGCCATGGGATGCTGTTACAAAGCTGAAGATGCTGTTGTACTCAAAGGCAGTGGCAAGAGGCAGAGGAAAGCAAAAGGAAGGGTAAAACAAAGATAATGGCAATGATAAAGTGTTTGTAGATGATTCAGATGCAGAAGTCTAAAAGCAAACCAGCACATGAGTGAGTTTTCCCCCTCCCAGGACAGGTCTTGTGGCCAGAGGGAGGCATTCCTTGACTCCTTGGCTTTGGCCATGGGTTGTAACACAATTCTAGAAGTTCACCCTCACAGAATCTTGTTATCTTTGAGGAAGGGGTGATGGCAAACTGCTATAACTAGTCTGTAGAGCTGGAAATATCAGGATAAGGTACTAATATATGCATGTATGAATCTCACAGTTCACTGGTATGATGAAACTTGCTAATCAGGAAGGTTGGGAACACCACAACCTTTAATTTTTAAATGGTTTTATTCCCCCCCTAATTTCTCCCCACTTTTTTCTTTCTTCACTCCATACACCACATTTTGAACTAGACTGCAGTGCAAATACATGATCCTTATGTTTGGAAGACCCAGAAGGTTTCTGTACCAAAGGCAGGTTGACACACTGCTCCACACAGGCTCTTAATCTTTG
The DNA here is from genome assembly GCA_013400935.1 of Turnix velox. Lineage (NCBI taxonomy): Eukaryota > Metazoa > Chordata > Aves > Charadriiformes > Turnicidae > Turnix > Turnix velox. The sequence continues at coordinate 59,975 of VZTY01028159.1, forward strand.
CTTTGCTGTCCTATGAGCAAAACAGTGATTTAGTTGTAGAGCAGAGATGCAGTTATCCAGGAGGAAAGCACTTATACTGATGACATCAAGCACTGGCATAAATGCACATCAACCACTGTTTCTCCTTTAAAATGAATTTTTTGGACTCAGTTGGCAGGGTAATATTTTCTCCTTTTTCTTTTCTTTGCGAGCCTGTGATAGATTTCACAACAACAAAGCAATTCTGGAGCACTTTTATGGCCAATGAATTGAGGAAAATGAGGGGTCCTGTCCATTAGTTCATCTTAAGTCCTGACTACTGTCGGAATGGTAAGTATGGGAGGGAAAAAAAAAAAAAAAAGCATGAAAAAACCCCACACTCTGTAATACAGAAAACTTTCTGTAACACTCCATAATAAAGAAAACTGGCTGTCCACAGAAGGGCACAAAAATTTCTTACTTAAGAACACAAAAAGTACATTTTCATCCATGGTGCCACCTCCTATATATGCCAAAAGAGATCTGAAACTCACAAATCTGACATTTTAAGAAAATTCCTTCAAAAAACAACCTGTAAAATCCATAGTTTTGCTTCCATTGTGAGCCCTAAATGTAAATAACTGCAGTAGTCCATTAATCTGAGTTTTTGGCTGTGCACAGATACCTAACTTTACAAACAAGAAAGAGAAGTATTTCTCAATATTCAACACATTTCATTTATCTATGAAAACAGAGTTGCTGCTTTGGGGTTTTTCTCCAGATCTGCCTGAAGACTATCATTTTGAAAGGAAACCTGCTCTTAAAACCTCTTAAAAATGCATTTCAACTTAACATCCAGATCTTTGAACTTCGCTATCTGAAGACTTTTATAGGCACTGCACTTGAAACCTGACTCTTTCTCTTCTTTAAAAATCTCTTTTCCATATCACAACTTCCAGGACTTGCATGATAAAACGCTCCCTTTCAGGTGCTGCTCTGGACTATGTTTTATTTTCTACCTACTTTTGTCAAAAAGCATAATTCTCTACAGTACAGTAAGGGTAAAAATATCACCTTCAGTGTATCTCAGCCACTTGAGACTCAAGTCTTTCTAAAGTGGCAAGGATCTAGACTAAAGGACATTAAAAAAAAAACTCCAGGAAATAATTCAGATGTTGCAACTTTGTGTGATGCAAGACTGTCAGTGATTTAGTGAAAAATATTTCATAGAAATTCACTTTTATACCTTTCCTCCAAAGGGTTTTAATCATATTTTTAGTGACACAACAGCATTCCTTCCCTAAACATGTTACTTACATCCTCTAAGTAATTTAGAATAAATTTTTAGAATAAATTTAGCTTTAACTTAAATAACTGAATATTGCATCTATTAAATAGGTCCTGCTTAATCTAGCTTTTATCAGACTGAAATTGCATGTTTGCTCACTTACAGTCACTTAAGGAACACTTATCCAAAAACCTTCATCAGTAACTAAGAGAAAGAAGTTTTCAACATTTGCAAAAGAGAGAATCAAAGTGCCAAAAAAATACAAATAGAAAATGGGAAGATTGTAACAGTTTACTAGTCACCTAGTTGGAAGGGGCCCTTCAGTTCATCTAATTCAACCATCTCTGGCAACTCTGCCCAACTCTGGCAAGATTTGTCAAGACCTGGACAGGGAATTGAACCCTTGAAGCCCAGACTTCAGATCACATGGTATTTAAAAGCCCTTTCAAGTAACATTTACTTAGATTAATATAAAAATTTAGGAGAATCCAAGTTTTATTTTTCAAACTACCTGAAAAACACAAGAAAATGCCTAACATTTCTAGTTCCTTATCTGAAAATGAGGATCATACCTAAGTGCTGCCTTTCCAGAGGTGTGAGGAGGGTCAGATAAGTACCACTATAAAGCCCTTTGAGATCCTGAGATGAAAAGCTCTGTAAAATGCAAGAAAAGCTCTATCTAAGTGTAATATTATTACTACTGTTCTTCCTATGTTTGTTTACTCTCCTCTAGAGAACATAATTCTGAAGAGATTTACATTTGAACTTAGTGAGAATTCTGTTACCTGTCTTTAGAATTGCTCTTAAGGGCTCTGTAGAGGAAAGGCAAATGTTCACACAAAAGCACACTCAGATCTTCCTGAGGATCCCATCCTGCAAGATTATTCAGCATCTCTTGAGCAGCACAGAGCACTCTCAGCCAACTCCACTCATCAGCACACTGCAAAATTGGGCCCCAGATTTCAGGTGCCAGCATTTATTTCTGTGAGCAAGAATACCAGCACAAAAAATAAACATAATTCTACATTCCCTGAAAGCTTTGAAATCAACCTGGATGGCACAATATGCTTGGCAACAACAGGAAGCATGGCTTTGGAGCTGCTTCACATGGTAATGCTCTTCTGAGCCTGAAATGCTGCTGTTTGGAATGACTGTGGCTTCAGGAAGGGTTTCTATTTCTTCTTGGTACTTTGGAAACCTTTTAGTAGCTTCTCAATACCTGAAGGGGGGTAAGGTGGAAAGAAGAAAGAAGTTCTATCCTGTGAGGATGGTGAGACTCTTCTGAGCCTGAAATGCTGCTGTTTGGAATGACTGTGGCTTCAGGAAGGGTTTCTACTTCTTCTTGGTACTTTGGAAACCTT
>VZTY01028159.1:62755-74448 GCA_013400935.1 Turnix velox
GTCCCTGCCCATGGCAGAGGAGGTGAAACTAGATGATTAAGGTGTCTCCCAACCCAAACCATTCTATGATTTATTTTCATGTTGCTTGTTAAATCTCTCATGGATCAGATGAGTAGATAGAGTTACCAAGTTCACTGCCCCAGTGCCCAGCAGAACACTGAAGTACTCAGCAAAGTATGAAGAGCAGATCTTTTTCTTTTTCTTTTAGAATCACCTTCAAACCAGCATGGACTAAAAACTGCCCACATGTCACTGGAGATATTTTTTTTTTCATTGCTGGCCACTGTGGACAGATTGAACATCCAACCACTTTATCATTCTGTCCTTTTCCCTTTTGATTTCAGATAAAAACTTCAGGGCCTTCAAACAATTCTGTGCCTCCTTTTAGTGCTATTCCTATCCTGAAGAATGAGAACGTGGAAAGTGGGACATGGATAAGAAGGAGGATGGATAAGTAGGAAAGGAAAGTGGCATCAGCTTAAATATAAGATTAGGAGAGTCTAAACTTTTCTAAAAGGACATGCTATTTTAAAGCTTGGTCTGGTAGCCTTTGACCATGTGTTTCCTGGAAGCAAAAGAACTTCCAACAAAACCCAAACTGGAGCAGTTAAAGAGAAGGAAAATAAAATGCTATTTTTGGTCTGTGAGAGGGAATCTCCAAATACTTTTCATGCTGTGAGAGTCACTGCTCTGAGTTTTACTTAAAGAGAAAATTGCTCATTTCTAAGGTTCAGTAAGTCAACATAATTGAGGGGCTTTGTTTTCTCCTCAGTTTCCAAGGAGAATCAGGCTGTTTTGAAACAAATGAATCCTATGTATTACAGACTTCCAATTGTACAGAAAAACAATGTAGTCAGTCATCTGAGTTTTTAGAATCACAGAGTGTCAGGGATTGGAAGGAACCTCAAGAGATCATCTAGTCTCATCCCCCTGCTGGAGCAGGAACACCCAGATCAGGTCCCACAGGAAGGTGTCCAGGTGGGGTTTGAATGTCTCCAGAGAAGGAGACCCCACACCCTCTCTGGGCAGCCTGGGACACTCTTCCCTCACCCTGACAAATTTTTTTTCTCATATTGATGTGGAACAATGTCTTAGAAGACATGGTCTACTCTATGAGCTTAGTCTAGGATACAAAAAATATCTGGCACCTAGAGAACAAGTGCTCTGAACATCATGCTTGGGTTTGGATGAGTTTTTTTGTTTGCTTTGCTACTTTGTTCACATTGGCACGTTTCAATCTCCTGAAGCAGTCCAGGAAAATTGAAAAAAAAAAAAAATTCTTGCCATACTAAACCTGAATTTTAGCCTGTGAGGGTATTTGCCAATAAAGGAAGTTCTTCTTAGGGTGGTCTTGGCTCAACAATGCTCTGATTTGAGCTCAATGCATTATTATCCTTTGCTTAAGGTGTGGTAGATGCAGGATGTATGAGAAGTGGAAATAGATGAAGCTTGCAACAGACAAGTAAGTACAATAAAAATCGTCATAGTTCAAGATTTTTTACTTCTAGGAAATTTCTATTAAAAGCTGAGCTTTTAGATATAACTTGTGACTTCATTATATTTAATGTTTGCTTCAAATTCACTTACTTGCTGTAAGATAACCCTTCAGGAAGGATTTCTATTTCTTCTTGGCACTTTGGGAACCTCACAGTAGCTTATAAATACCTGAAGAGGGCTACAGAAAGGCTGGGGTAGGATTTTTTAGCTTCTTTCAGACCTACTTTTGGTACACAATTACTCCATAAAATCCACAACTTGGCAAGTTTGTGGGTTTTTTTTTTTAATTTTTTTTTTTCACATCTCTGTTGCTCATTCTTACCACATATATTTTGATATCCCAGTAAGAAAGGATAATAAAAATTGAAAGGAAATAAAAAATAAACCTTCATACTTGGTTTCTTTATTTCTTTAGGATATGGATGACAGTGGATAAGAAATACAGAAAGTGAAGTCATTGCAGACAGTCAAAACACACAACTCAGTAAATCAAGGAAGACACAAAGCCAGGTGAATGATTTCTCACGTGCATCAATATGAAACTTGTGCAGTGGGAGCTGCCAATATTGTTAAGTAGATGCTTAAAATTAGAAGCATCCAGATTTATGGAGTTTGTGTGTGGTTAAAATGCCTGATTTGAGAAAAATATACAGTTGGCAATAACAGAGTCATTACAGTCACTGCTTCAATCTGGCTGTATAAATCATCATGATTCAACCTAGAGTAGTAATAAAAATAAATGATATTGGTTTTGGTTCATTACTGCTGATCTAATAAAACAGAATGAATTTTAAAAAATCCTGAGTGAAAGAGTCATAAAATTAACTATTTCTAATGGCTTCTTAGCAACTTAAGAGGATGGCAACACAAAAGAATTGTAATTTTAATAGAAATAACCTTTTGATAAGAAATTATTTTAATTTTTATCATAGTCCTCATGATAATTTTGTCCAACATATGTTTTCCCTCAGAGACTGTCTCTTCTCCATAATGCAGATTTCACTGACTTAATAAATGAAAGAAGAGGGGGAGTTTATTGACAAAAAAATTTAACAAAGGAGATTAATTCTGAGACTCAGGTCACAAAATAGAGAAAAGAATGAGATATCCATATAAAATACCCCAGAGCAAGTTTCTTCTCTGAGTGTCCCTGTACAAGCAGACTTTGAACAGCCTGCTCACTTTTCAGTTTCCATGAGGAGAAAATCAACTTTGTTTTCTCAACCAAACCCATGTGGCAAGAAATCAATGTGTAGCTCTTTTGAACAAGTCTTCCTCATTAACTTAGACCCATTAACTCCTTTCTGTGATAAAAACACAAGCTTTTTATTTTATCTCTTTGTCAAGACTCTACTTAAGTATTCCAGAAGCACAAGATCATGCTTTCAATCTGGCTGAAAATTTGCTTCAGTAATTTGGAATTTAGTAAAATGGAATTTGGGTCCAAAGTGGAAGCATTCACTTACAAGGTTCAATTGCAAAACCAGAAATGACGAGTGGGGGTCCAAGCTCCCAGTGGGAGAGTTACATTGGCACTTAGTAATCATTACTTACAAGTAATGTGCATTTAATAGACATTACTAATGTTATTAATTAAAAAATCCAAATCAGTTGACAAATCTTTGGTTAAAGGAAAAAAAAAATCCTGGTTTAAGGTTATAAAGAGCAACCAAAGTCTTTGTGAGTGTGTAGAAGGAGAAGCCACTAAATGACCAGAGTATTTAAAGTTAGTTGGAAACTTTGCTTTTTGCAGAGCAAATGAAAAGCTTGTTTCCTGGATGGGAAGATTTAGATTATCTCTGGATTAAGCTAAATCAAAGGATCAGCCTGAGCTCTGTAATCATGGACTTCTGTGTGCCTGGAACTAGTCCTTTCCCAGTCCCTCACTGACACCTAGTCAAGGATGAGGGAAAGAGGAATAAATAGCAGAAAGGGGAATAAAAGCAAGTGTTTAGGAGACCAGTAAGAAACCTTAGTGGGTGCATCAGGCCAACCCACAAAGAGATCAGCAAAATCTCTTTTCACTGGCAGATGATGTTCATGCAGGACCAGGCAGCAAATTCCTGATCCTCATTACTACAAGCAGCAGCTCCATTAAACCCACCAGGGTAAACTCCATCACAATTTGTTTTCTGTAAGGACAAAGAAGGCATAAAACCACTCTGGGTATTCTCTACGAGGGGGATACAAACACTCTGTGATTTACTGGAAGATTCAAAGTTAAAATGACAGATACCAAATTCAGATGGCTATTACACTAAGTGCTGTAAATCACATCTATTGAATATGAAAGAAAACCCAGGGAATTGCAGTAATCAAACAACAGAAGAAGAGAGCAGGCAGGTTCCTGGAAAGAACAGTTTTTTGCCCAACAGTGGGGCAGTTACTCTCTGCAAATTATAAATAACTTCATAATCCTGTTTTTTTAGAGGGGAAAAAGGAGAATTTCAGAGAAGAGACAGTCTCAGCATGTGTCTCACCTGTATTTTTGCTTAAGGAAAAAATTAGCAAGATGTCAAAATTTCTCAAAAAAGTGCACATTAGGCAGTTTCTCAAACACCTCACACTGTTCTCAGGCAAACATGGACAGGGCATATGGTGTAAGAATAAAGCTTTATCTGAGAACCTGAATTTAGCCACATTCAGAATTGCTCACATATCTCAGCAGTAAACTACAAAATCTCAAATCCCACTGCATACTTGGTGTGTATGAACACTTACTTTGCTGTTTAACAGAGATAATACAAGTGTTGGAAGCAACAGGATCAAGGGAATTAGAGGAAATGCTCATTAAAACAAATTTAAAAGGTCTAATGATTAAAATATTGATTAATTAGCCAAACATTGATTAACAGTCACACTTTATCAACTACAAAGGTTCTAATTACTGCACCATTATTCCATAGATTGACCTGTTCTCTCTTGTCACTTACAATGAAGAACAATTTTTATTAAGTGGGTTTTGGATTTTTGACCTGTAAAATTTTAATAGGGAGTGCAAAGAGGGTGTCGTGTGTGGTTTGGCATTTTAGTCACTGAGGGACTCATAGTTACTGTCTCTACTTAACCAAAGGCACACAAGTGCAAGAGGGATGTGAATACTCAGGGATTAAAGCCCTCCCCCCAAACAGAACTTCCCAATCATGAGAGAGACCAAGATGTATTTGAAACTGCTCTGTCTGCTTCAGTGAAAGGAAAAACTGTGGGATGCTAAATTCAATAAAAATGCTTAAATGGGGCACCAGACTATTGACCAGCCAAGTCCTGTTTGCTAAGGTACACAACAATTTAAATGGGGAAGTATAAAAAGTGAATCTCATTCTTTTATAGCTACTTAAAAGCAACCCAGTTGTCACTTGAGATGTTGCCAGTTCACCATAAAAAGAAAGAAATTTAAAAAAAAAAGAAGAGAGAGTAGCATCAGTCAAGACCAAACAGCAGTTATAGCACTTCATCTACCAAAATATTTCCCACTACAGCAACCTCGGTCTTAGAAAAGTGCCTCACACTTGAAAAATCTTCTGCAGGAAATTTATGGATGTCTCACATCAGACTATCTTGCTGATTTCAATAACTGTCTATTTAAATCTGTTGATGTAGCGTTTAAACCTTGCTTCACAAAAGAAAGAGGCTAATAAACACACGGGGTTACACTCTCAATATAACTGTCTGCAAGTGATGGTCTGGATTTACTCCTGATGAGATCAGCTCTAAGGCCAGAAAAAGCAGATTTATAGTGTGAACATAAATGAGCATGGAGGAGGGGGACCTTTTTGATCATACATATGCTTGTCAGGCAAAATGTGCTCGAGACCTCACTGCCAAATAAGCAACAGCAAGTGAGTGCCTTGCAGCCAGTGGAAAATGACATCAGGAGGACAAGTTGGAAGAGACACAGAAGGCTGACAGGTTTGGTAGCCAAACCCTGGGAAAGGGCCAGGAAAAAAAACTGGCACTCAGGTGCTAACATGGAGGCTGGGCTGTATTTCCTTCTGGCTAAACTTCTGGGTCTCACAAAGGGGCAGCAGTTTAGAAATAGATGCATCATTCTTAAAGGAAAAAGAGGAGGTAGTGCCACGCCAAGGTCTGAAATATCCTCCTGCATATTGAGGAAATAACTGCTTCACACAGATAGTGCTACTCAAGAGCAAGTGAAGGAATCAATGCTGTAGTAAACAGGTAGAAATCCTTGGCCTTTACACTCCATCCTTCTGTTACACTGTCTATTTTAACCAAAACAATTCCTTTCCTTCTACCCTCCACATCAGCAAAATAAAAAACTATTTCATTTCTATTATGCACCATATGGCCTCCTGATCTGCCTTCTTGGGGTTTTTTTTTTACACCAGAAAAGCTGTCACATTTCTAATGTGATTACAACTTAAATCCACAAAGACAGTTTACAGCATAATTAGACAAACCTGCCTCTGTGTTATTCTGCTATGCCAAGGTTTATGGGTTTTCTCAGGTTACCCAATGAGAGAAAAAAAAATACCCACAACAAAAAACACCACAACATAAAACACCAACCACTTTCCTTAATACCTTCCTCCCTCCCTGCATTTATACACAGCATTTTAGTCATTGAGGGACTTACACTGTCTCTACTTAATCAAAGGCACACAAGTGCAAGAGGGATGTGAATACTCAGGGATTAAAGCCCTCCCCTAAATATAACCTTGCACCAAATCAGTAAAATATTACATGTAAGATCAGATAAAGGATGTTTTAAGGTAAAATTTAGAAAGCAGCTACTCCTCTTCCAGTCAAACTAACTTACAGCACTCTTGGTACTCCCAGAAGTGACACCAAGAGTCACAGCAGTCTAAAGCCCACCACACTGCAAGCCCAATCATGGTCTTGCTTTCAGTGTTGCACATGGAGAGCAGACTCAGCCATGGCAGGGAATGGTCCTCAGGCACCACAAGAAGGTTCATCTCATGAGAGTCTCTAGATCTTCCAGTCCAGTTTTGTGTGGTTGACACCAAACATACTGGTCAGGTGATCTTGGACTAGATGATCTCTTGAGGTCCCTTCCAATCCCTGACATTCTGTGATTCTGTGACTCTCTGTCCACATGGATCTTCTCAACTCCTTGTAAATGATGCTTGGGAGCTGTGGCAGCCTGTGAGGCAAATCAGCATCTTTGAGAGCTCCACAGCACTGCAAACCACTCCTGACTGGCTTTTTCCCTCCAAAGTACCACTTCCCAAGGTCAATATTACTTTATGTTACTTGTGAAGTTTGTGTGTATGGGTTATTGCTCTTACACTTTGAGAAGGCAGCAGGATGATTTGCCCTGGCAGTGATGTAGCTCTTCCTCACACTAAAAACTCAGGAATACGATACTACCTGGAAACAGACACAATAAAGTGAGGGTTTAACAAAGCATCCCTTTGCCATCACAACAGGATCTGCAGCCCATAAGGTTGATTCTACTGTAACAACAAAGTGCAACTTCAGTGTCACAGCAAATACCCAGACTCACATCTGGGGGGTATTAATAACTTAAATCCCACATTTAATGAAATATTACCTACTTCTTACAGAATCCTCCACTATACAAGCCTTTATAGGGTTTCTCTAAGCCACAGCAGTGCACTGAATGCACACAAGGGTGAAGATACTACTGGGGCACCAATAAAACACAGAAAAAACTGTTTCTGGTAATATTAGCAGAGTGACTTCAGACAAATTGCACTTCAATAAAGTATACTGAGGTAGAATGGTTTAATGTAGAGCAGTTGTGCTACAGGCAAACAAAAGAATCAGTGAATTTTTTTAGCCACACCTGAAAACCCTTTGCTTTTTAGTCAGTCCTTTTTAAGTCAGTCCTTTTAAGTCAGTCCAATTCTTGAGTGTAGGGCAGTCCAGAAAAGAAAAGACACAAAAAAAATATGTATACACAACCCCCCCCCACACACATATTCCATCCAATCCTACAATTATGGCTTTCTCAACTCCCCAAAATTACTCTGGAGGGAGTCATTACTGCTTAGGGTAGTAGCTGCCCAGCATAGACCTGAAAGAAGAATCTCTCTAATTCCTTTTTTACCTGTTACTTAACTAACTCAATTTCTTTACTAACCACTTCATCAGACAAGGAAGATTTTTTTCTGGGAATCTTTGAGTTTACTCAAATACAAAAATAGCAATTCTTTTTCCTGTGTACAGATGCACAATTGTAGAATAAAAATACTTAGAAAAACAAGTTTGTTTCATATTCTAAATATTTAACCAACCAAGATTTTGTTTCTGTGGCATTTGGTTCAAGTGTGCCACGTTGTTCTTTCTATTAATTTTCCTAAATGTTCTAGACATATTTTCTGTTTCAAAAAGGGTCTGTGTCTCATCTGTGATTAAGGGAGATCTAGTTGCTGGAAGGAAATAGTTCAAGCCCTTCTGTTTAAATATAGGCACGTGTGAAAGCAGCATCTTCAAGCAGACCCTGGTGAAACACAGTCACAGAGAATGAAGTTGATCCCTGTGTGCAGTGAGAACATAAAGCTTATGCACACTTAAGTCTTTAAAATAGGGTTTAAGTAGGAGTTAAGCATTTTATTTTTTTTCTTTTTTTTTTTTCAGACACTCTTCATGGGGTAAAATTTACCAACAGAAGGATTGAATAAGTTGAGCAGAGGGCAGGAGGGGCCACACAAAAGGAAGGAGTAGGGAATCATGCTTCAACATGGTAACTGTTGGTAAAGGTCAGCTTCCTACTGACAATAAAGTGCACTTGCTGTATTTATCTGGCAGATCCCTGTGACAATGGTGGGTAATCTATGGGTAGGCTTTTTGGAAGGGCTTGAGGAGCAGCCTTTTTTGCTCAATATTACTATTATCCTCCACAAAGTTCCTGCATTCAGTGCTCATTTGCTGCAAACAACAGAGACAAGAAAGAACACTGCCAGCCCATAAAATTATATGCAGTAAAAAAATGAAGATCCAAACCGTGTTGTTAACAAAGTGAAAATGATCATTTGTAAGTTCTGTGCCTGGCAGTGCCTACAATTGTATTTCCTCCATCATCAGTGGGGGATTTTCTCCTGACAGAAAACCCTATCATGTCTCAGAAGAGATGATGCTATCTTCTACCCAAAAACACCCACAGGAAGCAAGAGTAAACAAACAATGAAGTGAGAAAACACAAACAGATCAAACATTATTCTGATTTCAACACAAAACACCAAGAGTAAAGTGAGTTGCCACCACAAACTTATTTTGTGGATCTTATTTTTCTTTGTTCACCATTGACTTAAGTCATCTTTAACTTTGAACCTTCTACCTTTCCTCACTTTGCATCATAACCTAAGTATTACCCAGGTTTATTTTTTTTTTAGCATGTCCACACACCCATCCACCTACAGACACACAGAGGGGCAGAGAAAAATAAGGAAATTTTTATCATTCCAGTATTTTGGCAGCATAATGGGAATAGACAGCAACTACTTTGTGTTACAAATTTGAATGTGGAAATTTCAGAAAACCTCCTTGCATTAAAAATGAATTAACTGTGTGATTATTAATTGTGCATATTCCAATCCCTTTGTGCTGTACTGCATGTTTCTTGAATCTCATTTGAATCCTTTGGCTAAGTAATGTGTCAAGGGGGGTACTAGCCTGAATGCCTGAGTTATTTAAAAAGCAGGACAGCACTTCCAGATTAGAATACCAATGAGTGGGGTTAAAAAGGCTCTACTGTAGTTGGAGGGCAGCTCTCAGTCTGAGTAGTACCTGAAAAGGACCTCTATGGACTAATTTTCAGAATCACATTGTAATGTAGGCTCATGTCAATCATCAGAACAGACAGCTTCATCCCATGATATAAACTAGTTATACATTCAAGAGCTGCCAGAGGATCTTCATTAAAAAGGGACTTAGCATTAAAAGAAGAAGGTTGTTTTATTATAATACTTCAAACACAGTTTTTTGTTTTATATGTTCTGGGCAATCTTTTTTGTTCTTCTCCACGATATCAAAAAAGTGCCACAGAAGAAGCAAAAACATTAAATATTCCATTTTTTAATGGGAATCAAGGTAGCTTTCTGGTTTAAGGCATTAAAAATCATATACATTTTTCTAAATATATTCATGTCTTTGAATAACAAAAAGAAGTCTCTAGATGTAATAGGAGGATGTTTTTAATCTTTTGTGAGAAGGGATTTGCAGAGCTGACTACTCTAGGTACAATATCTACTGGCAAAGTATATCAGGGAGAGCTTTATACATATAAATTTGTATAAAACCTTTGGGCTATCCACAAGCTTCCAGATACCAGTTAGATATTACAACCCATGTCATTAAAATTTAATATGATTGTGTTAAGAAGAAAACATTAACAATATCCATGTAAGTAAATCACTGACACACTAATCTAGAGTTTCAAGAAACCTTAATGGGGGTTTATTAAAAAATAAATAGATAAGTGTATCTATTTACCTGGATGGGTGTCATTTCAAAAAGCCTGATTTAAATGTAATTTCACAAGTCATGCAACTTTTTCAAACTAGCTGGGAGTATTTTGATCTGAAATTGCTGTTACCTACCCATTTCATAGCAGAATAAATAGTTTATAGGAATCTAATTGAAATGAGAAGCTGTTCCTTTATGAGGAGAACACATCATCCAGCCTAATGCTTTCTGCTGTGTCTTTTTAAGGTAGAGTACTTATATTCTTATATTATTTTCTGACCTGAGAGGAGATCTACCTTTTCCCTTTTATTTTAATCAGCTTGACAACCATCAAAAATAAGACATATTATTTGCATTAGTAATACCAAGCATTTTATTGTACAGTGGTTTCCCTTTTCTATTATTACCTTTCACAATTATTAGCTAATTAATTATTAACCAGTTAATGAGTTTTCCTATTGCCCTCATTACCATAATATCAAACACCCTTTAAACATTCAGAAATTCCACTTCTCAACAGGCTGTGGAGCAGGAAATATTCTCACCTCCATTTTAGAGACTGAGGCACAAAGGCTCTCGCTGCAGCGTTCACACTTTATAGCAATGGCAGCATGAAAAGGTGATGGGATCACTTTAAAATAAAGTTACTGTCCTTATCACTGGCAAAAAAAAAAGATTAAGAAAGCTAACACAATAGATTTAAGCAGATTTAACAAGGTTACAGAGGAACCAAACTCTTAATTAAAACCAAAATGTTCTTGCCTCCTAATTCTCTGGACAGATAATTAAACTTTCTATCCTTATTTTCCAAGTAAATCAGCCATGATGGGCTGGAATGGCAACAGTACATGGTGTGGTGTGATATGATAATACAATATATTGCATTTTTCAGTGAGTCTCTTCAGACATTTCTCTGGAAGCAGTATCATTAAAAATGAGTTTCAAGAGCATAGAAAACCCTCCCGGTGAGTGAGCTCTAGCAAACTCACACCAACCCAGGGATATCTTAATTAGAGTCTTTCTGATGTTTAAAGATAAAACAGACATAACAGTCCTTGCTCTTTTGGGTTCTTAAAAGAACTCTTTTGAGGCCACCTTCTCTCTCTCTCTCTCTATCCCTCTCTCTCTGCCACAGTCAAGCCTTGAATTACACATAAACAGGCACAAAATATCCACCTCAAAAAACACTCCATAGAATGAGAGCATGACAATTACTTTGAAGTGGCAGCACCTTTGCTAGCCCCCGCCCTTGGAGCAGTTAGCAGTTCAGTCTTTGATTTGGCCTTTCTGGCTGCCTAACAGGTAAATGGCCTTCCAATCTTCAACCCAAAGTACACACATTTGGAGGACTTGTTCAGCATAGTTCACTTCTCTGCCATAAAGCCCTTTGCAGCACTACACAAAGCAAGAAAATTTAGGGAAAAAAAAAATGAAAGGCTGTGTTGCTGAAACAGATTATATACAAAGAAATACACAGTGGCAGCAAATAAGGCTGTAAAGGACTCACATACAAAGACATAAACTGGGACTGTAGTTGCTGCCAACCATCTGTTGGGGATCAAAGTGTTGGAAAAATTGCCCTATGAGGACAGGCTGAAGGAGTTGGGGTTGTTCAGCCTGGAGAAGAGAAGGCTCAGAGGGGACCTCAGAGTAACTTCTCAGTACCTGAGGGGGTCCTACAGAAAGGCAGGGGAAGGAATTTTTAACATAATATCGGATGGGAGGACTAGAAACAATGGATATAAATTAGAGGGGGATAGATTTAGACTAGACATAAGAAGGAT
>VZTY01028160.1:6897-41322 GCA_013400935.1 Turnix velox
CTTCTTGGCTGGAAGTGCACACTAGTGTGTTCTCCATCCCTTTGTTCAAACCACAAGCATCCACTGACACCCCCACCTCCAAATCCTTCTGTTCTGGGCTGTACTCAAGCCACTCTCTACCCATCCTGTATCTGTGCTTGGGATTACTTATTACTTATTATTACTTATAGCTTTAAAAATAAAAATATGCTTTAAATGTTCACTTAATTATTTATTAAAAAACAGAACAGGATTAAAACCCATTAGAATAAACCACATAAACTGAAGAACACATGCAGGCAAATTTTGGAACTGCTTGTATCCTGTAAAAGCAACAGGCAACGGAAGCAAAACACAAAAGCAGATGTAGGGGAAGACTAAGGTGTTCACACACTGTGAATCCATGCCAAGTGGAGCAGTTCTTCTGAGTTTAAAAGACTTTCTGGGTTACACATGGCCAGCTTGATCCCTCCTCTAAAGAATTAACGCCAACAGCAAACAGCTGCCAGGTTCCTCTCGAGCCCACTCATTCCCCTTCATACCAGAGAAATTCGGTGTGGAGAGTGCACCACCTCTGCCCTTTGGATGGTGTCCCCGGGCCTTCCACCACACGGTTCCTTCTGATCTGCTCTGCCAACCAGTTCCCGCTGCCGTTGCGCATGACGAACTTGTCAAGAAACACCAGCTGGCTCTCCGGCCCGTAAAACCAGTTATAGTTGGAATCCGCAATGGCCACAGTTCTCTGAAACCCTTGGGATGAAGATAAAAGGAATGCAAGAATGAACAAATAAACCTACAAAGATGTGATTGTAGAGCATGACCGTGAAGCCAAGCAGTACAAATGGACAAACAGAAACGGCCCTTTCAGATGTTTATAGACTTTCTTGTAAATGAGCCATAAACAGGTTACACAAGAGATGTTTCCTTCTGCTTTAGCTATCCTGAATACTCACCTTTCTTCTTTGGTTATGGGCTACATGCAGTCAAAAGAACCAGAAAAAAATGCAAGAAGTAATTATAGAATAATAGAATGGTTTGGGTTGGAAGGGACCTTACAGATCATCTAGTTCTAACCCCGCTGCCATAGGCAGGGACACCTTCCACTAGACCAGGTTCCTTATTCAGCCTGGACTTGAACACCTCCAGGGAGGGGACAATCAACCTCAAGAGACAAAATGGTCACAAGGGAATTCCTGCTGCAGGTGAAAGTGTGTGTAGCCATGTTTGGAATCCCCCCACAATTCAGCTCTGTTGCTCTCTGTATTCCTGGTATTCACTGAAGGAGCTGAAGAAAGTTGCTTGAACGTATGGAACTGCAGGTGAAAGTGTGTGTAGCCATGTTTGGGATCCCCCCACATTTCAGTTCTGGGCTCTCCACATTCCTGCTATTCACTGAAGGAGCTGAGGGAAGTTGCTTGAACAGACCATGGAACTGCCAAGTGGTCTCTAGCCTGTTTATCCTTTTTAATGTCCCATCCACTTCCTCTCCTCACCCAAATCTGGCAAAGGTATCTTTCTCTTTACAGCTTTCAGTTTTGCTATGTCAATCCAAGCTCTTTGAAACAAGAAAAGACGAGTCTCCCCCCAAGGGAAGAGATTCACCCTGAAACAGCTAGCATGAGTTCACTCTCCTTTTAGGAACTTTTTACCAGCAGAAATCTGAGGTCTCACATGGATTCAGGGTAACCCTGAACATGTCTGTGCTTGGAAGGTAACTCCTTACATGCCAACGCTGGGTTCAGCCCCCCTTACATACATGGCTAGACCAGGGCTTCTTATAGCTAATAAAGTTATCACTGTCTTTTCAAACAGGAATTTGAGCCATATGACATTCTAATGAATTGCCAGGCTGCCTGAAACTAAATCACTTCTGAAAGCTCAAAGGGGTCAGCAGCATGTTGGGGTTTTTTCCACATGAAAAAATATTTTCATTAAAATGCTATAAGGCTATTTCAATACTGGTGATCATATAAAACTTTCCTATACTTTGTTGGTACTTTTAATAAGCTTCATAATTTTATATTCCTTTGATATTTGGTATATTTGAATATAATATTTCAAATGGAAGTCCCAGAAACACACCCGCTTCAAACTCTGAAAACCAGAATCAAATCCTGAACCATTCCTTTTTCTCCCAAATGATTTTTTGACTGCTTTTAAAAGCCAGAATTTAATCAACAGTTGGATGTTTAGTAAGCAGTGACAAACAAACATGTCACTGTTTCAATGGGTGATGAATGTAAAATCCAGGGGGAGGGTTATTGAAAAAAAAATCCAACTACAAAGTTATTTTTTAAAGGGCACTATTTTGAGTATGAAACTTATTTGTTGTTTCAAGACTGAGAAGATTTACTCTGTTCACCCAAATGACCTACCTGGCAGTACAGTCCTGTACATAAAAGCAAAGTGCTGCTTGAGCCAGGGGTGGCTGAAGTGATTGATATCAAAGTGCCTTTGGACAAGAAACATGTACTGGAAGAGTGACCTGGTGGTGTAGCTGCCATAAGCCACCCCTTCATAGAGGGAGCCATCTGTGACCTCCTGCAGCAGGACTACTGACTTCTCCATGATTGCCAACACTTGCTTGGTCCACAAGTAAGCTTCCTGAAGGTAACCTGAAAGGAGAAGATGTTGGTGAACCTAGTTAGAACATCATAGAGCACAGATTAAGTCATTTGCACTCATACAGTGGGATCCTTTATAGCAAGGGACGTGAAATATAGAGCTATAAAATCATGCCCAGCACTGTGGTGTCTCTGTGGTTTTAGGGTGTAAAATAAAACTTTGTATTTAAATGTAAGAAAGTAAGGTCATGTGAGCAGGGAAAAATCTATCCAACACCTTTTGCTAATAATGTGGGATTATGCTTTCCATCTTTGAGGAAAAATTTCCATAATGCTTTCAGGACATGTAAAAATGGAAGAGCCATGCCAAGACTATAACATTTCAAATTAAAGTCCCTGAAAACAAATTTATAGTTCCCACTAGAGGGTTCCAATAGTACACATATTCTAATCTGGTATTCTGCTAATATATGCTCTATTTTTAAGGCATGCTTCATTCTACTTACATTTTTAACTTATTTTACAACCTAAAGGGTTATCCAAACAGAAGTTATTTTGGAAAAGTTTCACATGGTTGATTCCAAATGCAGATTCCTCAATTCCAGAATAAAACTAATCTTCAGCCTCCACATACATAAGCCGTAAACAGTTATATTGCCTCTAAAGAAAAGCTCTTCAGAGATGTTACTATTTTGGTCTGCTCTACACAAATCCAGAGCTGGGAAAAGTTTGTGAGAAGACCTTCTCAGGGCTTGTCTGCCTTCACCAAGGAACAAGCACAAACATGAGAATCTCAGCACTGCATTTAAGCATTGTAGAAAGCAGCAGAGGCATGTTAGCAGAGGAAAGACTATGTGCCTTCTCTTATTTTCTTTTGGATTCACTGGCAAGAGAATTAAGAAGAAAGAGAGACCCACTGCCTCGGGCTTCTGTATGGGATTTAAGTGCCTGCTCAACTCAGAGTGTCTGGACACAGATTTAACTTGGCTTATATCCATCATAAAGAATCACAGGATCATAGAATGCATTGAGTTGGAATGGATATTCAAAGGTCATCTAGTCCAATGCCATCTAGACATCTTGCATGAGATCAGGTCGCTCAGAGCCTTACAAGCCCGGCATTGAATGTTTCAGGGATGGGGCTTTCACCACTTCTCTGGGCAACCTCTTCCAGTACTTCAACACTTTCATGATGAAGAACTTACTAATGTTCAATTTAAACATGCCCTGGTCTAGTTTAAAACCACAGCCTCTTGTCCTATTGCTAAATGCCCTTGCTTACACTCTCTCCCCAGCTTTCTTGTAGGCTCCCTTCAGGTACTCAGGCTAGATATAAGAAAGAAACTCTTTATGGTGAGGATGGTGAAACACCGGAACAGGTTGCCCAGAGAGGTTGTGGATGCCCCCTCTCTGGAGGTGTTTAAGGCCAGGCTGGACAAGGCACTGAGCAACCTGATCTAGTGGGAGAGGTTCCTGCCTATGGCAGGGAGAATGGAACCAGATGATCTTTAAGGTCTCTTCCAACCCAAACTATACTAGGATTCTAGGATTCTACTGGTAGGTCTTCAAGTACTATTAGGACTCCCTGGAGCCTTCTCTTCTCCAGGCTGAGCAGCCTCAACTATCTCAGCTTGTCCTCACAGGAGAGGTGCTTCTGCCTCCTGATTATCCCTGTGGCCCTGAGGACTCCAGAGGAGGACACAAGGCTTCAGGTGGGGTCTCATGAGAGAAGAGTAGAGGGGCAGAGTCACCTCTTTCAACCTGCTGTCCATGGCTCTTCTGATGCAGCCCAGAATACAGTTGGCCGTCTGGGCTGTGAGGGCACATTGTTGGCTCATGTCCAGCTTTTCATCCACCAATACTCCCAAGTCTTTTTTCACAGGACTGCTCTCTACCTTGTCATCCCCCAGCCTGTACTGACAGCGAAGACTGTCCTGACTCAAGCGCAGTAGCCTGCACTTGACCTTGTTGAACTTCATGAGGTTTGCGCTGGCTCACCTCTCCAGCCTGTCCAGGTCCCTCTGGATGACATCCTGTCCCTCTGGCATGATGACAGCAGAGCCCAGCTGGATGACATTACACACCATTTCATTTGGAAATATAGAGTCTGGATATTATGGCCAACTTTAAATGTGAGCACCGCTTTTCAAATTACTCATGTTGCTGAATTGCTTTTTCTTTTTTTCTTAAAAAAGGATCCAAACTCCAAAGCATCAACCTCTGGTGAAAGAAATGTTGCTCAGCTTTACTTGTGGTGTTACCACCGTTTGGCACAATGCATACTCATGGTTTATACTCTAATGAAAAACAGAGTCATCCCACAAACTGTCAGCTTTCTGCAACAACAGAGGCTTGGGGAAAGATGGAATTATGGGTAATTTATACAGTAAAACCCACTGAATAAACATGACTTGAGACTTCATTTTATGGAAGGCAAGATAGTAGGAAAGGGACTAAATTCCATAAGTGCTCTTACTGCTTTCATGAATATGCACATCAGTGAATGAGCTTGTTTTGACAAACACTTAACAAAGAGATGACACTCCTCCACAACATGCACAGTAGGTGCTACAGTTTTTTGCTGTACTTCTCTTTTCATAGAATGGTTTGGATTGGAAGGTATCTTAAAGATCATCTGGCTCCAAACACCCTACCATGGGCAGGGACACCTCCCACTAGACCAGGTTGCTCAGTGCCTTGTCCAGCCCAGCTTTAAACACCTCGAGGGATGGGGCATCCACAACCTCTCTGGGCAGCCTGTTCCAGTGTCTCACCACCCTCACAGGAAAGAACTTCTTTCTTATCTCCAGCCTGAATCTACTCTCTTCCAATTTGCATCCATTCCTCCTAGTCTTGTCATCCTGTACCCTAAAAAAAAGTCCTACCCCAGCCTTTCTGTACCTCTTCAGGTACTGAGAAGCTACTATGAAGTCCCTCCTGAGACTTCTATAGGCTGAACAACCTCAAGTCCTTCAGCCTGTCCTCATAAGGGAGGCATTTTTTGGCATCTGAAAGCTCCAACAATGTGCAGATGTGCCTTTGCTTGGCACAGTTGGACAACTTGGCAATGCCATCAGTATCAAAACCAGATTTTCTTTCACTCACAGCAAGTAAATAGTTCCCTCAGGCACCATGTTTTCAAAATATTTCTAGCATATATTAAATAATCACTTGATAAAATCCTGAAGCATTTTTATAAAAGTAGAAGCTATCTCCATGAGGTTTTAAGTCAGGATTTCTTATCTGTTCTCTCTCACTGACTCCATGGCTTTCCTTCTTGTTTCCACTGTGCATCACTTCCATGGAAAGATAGGGACAGCCCCCAGGCAGAGCAGCCAAAAGCAACTGGTGAGGTTATTTATCAGGAAACTGGGAAGTCCCTGAAGTAAAGAAGATCCACTTGGCACATAAACCTCTTGGATGAAGGCTGTGGTGTGCAAGGGCATAATGTGAAAAACAGGTAAAGCTCATCTCCACAGAAAAGTATTCTGAAAAGAAAGGTCCTGAGCTATGGCCTTGGGTAGACAAAGTGTGACCTGATCTGGATGTTCCTGCTCCAGCAGGGGGACTGGACTAGCTGATCTCTTGAGGTCCTTTCCAATCCCTGACATTCTGTGATTCTCAGGGAAACAGGACAGAAGCCTTGGATGAAATCCCACGTTGTCCTTTTGACTAGCACCCAGCTAACATCACAGGGTGTTTCTGATTGCTGATCTTCCCAATGCATTTTGTAAGGAGACCACGTGCATTGCTCTTTACTCACAATCTACCATGAAACATCCTGTCTGTAAATCTGGACTGGATGGATTATACACAAGGGGATTCTGAATTCTTACAAATAGTGAGATAAGGATTTCATAACCACTGAAATGATAACTGATTTTATATACACAGATGCATATCAATACATATATATATGTAAAAAAAATTATATATATGTGTTATGCCTTCTACATATGCTCACTTTTTTTTCTATTCAGTAAAATAAATTTTTCTAAGCAGCAAAAGAGCAACCCCAATACCACTGTACTCCCTGAAGCATTTCTATCAGTTCCTGAACTTGGCTGCATGAATGGCTGATTGAGCTGATACACTTCAGAAAAACATTCCTATGGTTTAGCACATACCTTGATTCATCAGAACCAGACTTCCAGCCAGCAGGGCCACACAGTTGGTAGGCTGGTGGTTGTGGAGGTACTGGAAGCCCCATCCACGTCTGTATGATGTTTCATACATATATCCTGAGGCATTGGCAATTACCTCAAGAAATCTCTCCTGCTGAGTCTTGCTAAGATAGCTGTACAGGAAGTCATATGCAGTGGCAAAACCAACTAAGGAGTGAGCGAGAGGGACCTCATCCCATGGGGCATCCTTCACCAACCTGTCAACAAAGAAAGATGCCAATTAATTGAATTTCACTACGCATTTTAAGTGTGTGACTTAATATCTCTGAAGTCAGACAATTCACAATGAATTTTAAAAGAGTAATAAGCTACTTACCAGGTCTCTGAGACCATTCTTTTCTTTCCTAAGTATGGACAAATTTAACCTTTAAAGCTCATTAATTTTATTATAAAATATCAAGTTGCTGAATATTAAAACAGTGCCTGCAATATGCTGGGTTTTCAAAGTTAACACAGAATCATAGAATGGTTTGCGTTGGAAGGGACCTTAAAGATCATGTAGTTCCAACCCCCCTGCCATCAGCAGGGACAACTCCCACTAGAACAGGTTGCTCAAACATCAGAAGTATGAAATTAAATTCTTATCCAGGGTAACAGACCGTCCCCCACTCTGAGCATCAAATTTTTGATTCTTTAAGTTATTAATAACTGAAGTCTATACCTCACTTGCAGAGTTTAATTAACTTTTAAATACATATCCAAAGTAATTAAGCCAATATGAGCTTGAGAACAGAAATATATACTGCACTTCCATCACCTCCATTCAGTAACTCAGGCTGCATTGTTAATGAATGATTTTTTTACTGCAGACATACTTAATAGCATGAAAAATCCCAGTGATTGAGATAAAATAGAGGTAAAACGATGCTAAAATTCAAAATAATCATCTAGGAACTATCTGCTTGTACCTAATGATTATATTGAATTTAGCAAAATAGTAAATTTGTATCAAAAAAAATCTTAATCAAGATGGAGGAAATTTAAAACAAGTATTTTGCTGAAGTCAAACATTTAGGTATAGACAGCATTTTCTAGCCATGACTCTGCAGAAAAGGAAATATGAAGGAGCACACAGTGAAAAAGTCTGATAAACTGAACAATCATCAGTTGCTCACATTGTTATTGTCTTCTTTTACTTTCTTTGCAATATATTTTTTATTGCAGATGAGAAAAATACCAAAAGATCAAGATTTAGGAAACCTCCCTCTCTAATAGGAGCATTTATTTGCAATCAAAATGCATGAACGAACTATGTAGTTGCGGACATCAGCCTGTGCTACTCTAACTACAGTAAGACACATCTGCATGTCAGAAAAATGACTTCTAATTTTTATTTCAGTTTATCTAACATCATTGAAAGAACTCAAATGAATCTGGCACATTCATTCCTCTATGCAAGGAAAACCCCTGCAAGTTTTTTGATTAACTGGATTTCCAACAGTTTTAAGGGCTCATCTTCTCTCAGCTTCAATCACATTTTTTGCTGAGTGAAGTTATATATTCCTTTTCCCTTTTATTTAGATGAAATCTTTGTTACACCAATTTTAAATGAAATTCATGAATGCATTCAGCGCTGAATATCAGTATTTGCCCTTTTTTTTCTCAACCACAGTTTTTATTGGGCTAGATAATTTTGTTTGCACAGTTTCACTGCTTTTTTAACAGACAGGCACTGACAGAAAATGGTTGTGAACAATATTAAGACAGACAGCTATAAGTGTGGTAACAAACAACTGTCAAAGCATCTGGAAAAGAAGTTCTAGAAATTTATTACTCATCTTCTCCACATCCACATGTTATTCTCTGTGGTTAATGCTGGGAACATTTCTCTGTCTTTTTTTTTTCTTAGTTCAGCTTCTAAACTTAACAGTGAAAACTTCCAGCCAGTATAGTAAAATTTCTTACTTACATCTTCATTAAATTGTTGTGCAAATGATTACAGACCTGGAAGCCAAAATACTTACATACTTTTCCAATAAATTAATTTTTTCCATATTTCCAGATAAACTGAAAAAAAAAACCTGGGCAAGCAACTCTTCTGACTATCCACATTTATTTTTAATAAATGGCACAGAAACTGGAAATCTGTGTTGTCTGATTATTTGTCAGTCTCAATTAATTCTCTGCATCTATGTTTCTTTCCTCATCATTGAAAAAACTCTCAAGCTGTTGTTAATGCCATATGTGAAAGTGAAGTTGCATTCTAAGCCAGTGACATGCAACACTCTGACTCTTGTCATCAGAAAGTCAGAAATCCTTTGCCACATAGACATACCATTGACCAGCTATGTCATGAATCAGAATTTCCATAGTATTTTCAATTTTGCTTTATATTAAACCCTTAACACATTTGGAAATCCAATTCCAAATGGGTACAGGAAATACCACTTCAAAGACATCTGCCTGAAACTACTACAAAGTTACTGAGGATAAGCTATATGCTGGGAGGGAAGGGGGAGAAAAGAACAATGGAAGAATTAAGAGCTCATTTCAAACATTTAATTCAAAGTTCAGGATAACACCATAAATTCAGTTCTGTACTGTGGTATAGAACACCATACAAATTAGTAATTAGAATGTGCTTAAAGCTGTTTAACAATCTTTACCTGACTTCATCTTAAATGGGATTTGTCTGCAACTGATTTATTGTAACCTTCATTGTTATGATGTCTGCTATCTTTATGTTTGGTTCCAATGCAATAATAGTGCATCAAAATCTATAATATAAGGACTTGTATTAGTCCCTGGGGCACTACTTGTGGTAACAGAGAAAGCCCTCTTCTACATGGAAAATGCTTCAGTAAGACCAAGTGCAAAGTTCTGCACCTGGGTCAGGGCAATCCCAAGCACAGATACAGGCTGGGTGGAGAGTGGCCTGAATGCAGCCCTGAAGAGAAGGATTTAGGGGTGTCAGTGATCAAGAAGCCCAAAAGGCCAACTCAGTCCTGGGCTGCATCAAGAGAAGTGTGATCAGCAGGTCAAGGGAGGTGATTTTGCCCCTCTACTCAGCCCTGGTGAGACTCCAGCTGGAGTAACGTGTCCATTTCTGGAGCCCTCAACATAAGAAGGACATTGAGCTGTTGGAGTTGACCCAGAGGAGGGCCAGAAGATGATCAGAGGGCTGGAACACCTCCCTTATAAGGACTGGCTGAAGCGGTTGGAGTTGTTCAGCCTGGAGAAGAGAAGGTTCAGGGGGGACCTCATAGTAGCTGAAGGAGGCCTACAGAAAGGCCAGGTGGAAGACTTTTTAATAGGGTACAGGATGGTAGGACTAGGACTAATGGATGCTAACTGGAAGAGGGGAGATTTAGGCTGGAGATAAGAAAGAAGTTCTTTACTGTGAAGGTGATGAAACACTGAAACAGGTTGGATGTCCATAGAGATTTTGGATGTCCCCTCCCTAGAGGTGTTTAAGGCCAGGTTGGACAAGGCACTGAGCAGCCTGGTCTAGTGGGAGGTGTCCCTGCCCATGGCAGGGAGGTTGGAACTCAATGATCTTTAAGGTCCCTTCCAACCCAAACCATTCTATGATTCTATTATTAAGTCTTGTATAGAGCTTAACAGAGGAGATGTCCAAAAGTAATAGAGAAAACTAAAGATGCCAATTTAAAGACCCTCATTTCCAAACATGTAAAACCACAGTCAACTTCTGTTCTTACAATGTAGGTCTTGAAGTAATGACTCTAACTGACATAAACCAGTCCACCTCCATTAAATGAATTTCAGTGGAACCAAGCAATGTACACCAAACAGCGTGGAATGCCATTCACAAGAAGAATGAGCAAGTAGTAAGCACTAAATGCTTTTTATATCTAAATTGCATTCTCATTTTTCAATCAGATCTACAGTGTCAGATAGGGCCAACAGCCTGCCTGATAAACCGTGGGAAAGCATGGTACCATAGGCCTGTGCTGAAAATACTATGTTAAGAATTTTCAAGGCTATCTATTAACTACTCTGCTTTTAAATAGTAAAGATCATAGAATGGTTTGGGTTGGAAGGCACTTTAAAGATCATCTAGTTCCAACCCCCCTGCAGGAACATCTCCCACTAGACCAGTTTGCCCAGTGCCAGTTGTGTTCATTTACCTAAAGATCAGTAAAACCATGTCAATGCTTTGCAGTGGAAAACAACTATTTTCTAATCTTTCCAGAGTAAAATTTAACACAAGTTAGTATGGAATTTAGTTTCTCAATGCCACATTAGCCTCTCCAGCCTTTTAAAGGCATCAGATATTACAAGAAAGAGAATCCAAAGAAAATAAAAATAGCTATGATGGACTTGCTCGTAGAGAGCATTCTAGTTAGTTGAAAATATTGGCAAATTTAATGAAGGTAACTGTTCCTGAAGTTCTAAAACCTATATTAAAATAACAGCTGCATCCTTACAGGTAGTACCCCAAAAAAAAAAATTATTTTTTTTACAATTATATGCCTTTACCTGTATTTGAAAATGCTGCCTATCTGGAAACTTGTGAAAGTTTAGAAAAGAGAAAATATGCTCAACAGATTTGCTGCCTAATGATCAAACTCCATCATTCTGCACAAAAGCTGATGTCTGGACAAATTCTGTATAAGATAAATAATTACACAGATGAAAACAAATAAAAGAGCACTCCAGGTGTGTAAGATAATGTAGCAAAAATATTTTTAAACAGTTAGAGTTTGATATAAATCCTTTATGAAGAAACTGACTGGAGGAATAAAAGAGATGATCAACAAGGTTGGTATTCTGAGTAAGTAGTATGGTTTTCCTACAAGTGCTGAGAATTTTAAGATGGTACAATACAGTTATCTGTTTTAGATTTGCATCTTCTGCAATGAACAAGGAATCTGAAAGGAGGTAAGAGGGCTTAGACCCAGTTCTTCAACCATGAGTTTAGGATGTCAAGAGCCATCACACAATGCATCACACTTGCATTGTGCAAGTCTGAAAGTGTATATACATCTTGACTAAACACCATTCCATGCTCTAAATAAGTTAATTGTATAAAATTTTGGATGGAAAGTAAAAATCAACATCATCAACAATCAAAAAGCCATGAAAAATTGTGATAAGATTACCACAGTCTCCCCATGTCTTGACAACATTCCTTATGTTAGTAATGTCTCTTGTTTCAGTGGAAATTTTTTTCTGTATTTTTCCTTCATTTCTCTCTACTAATAACTATTTTCTTACTGAAACTACAGTATTAGCATTTCTCTGAGAAATTATAAACCAAAAGGGAAAAAACCTCTGTCAGTTCAAGGCAAGATTTAAATCAAACTCTCCTGATTGGGTGAGTTCTCTGATCACAGCCTGTGGGATGGCTAAATCTCCTTTTTTTTCACATTATATCTAGTTCTTAAAACCCAGTCTAAGTAAATAGGAGAGTAACACCTTCTAGGTTGAGAAATTGCCCTTCCAGGCAATTGCCCTCTGTGTCAATGGGCAACATGGCACCACTGCATGCAAAGTGAAGGATTAAGCACATCCTGACACATACATTACACAAGTAATCCACATCCGGAAGTTGAATGCTCCAGACTTTCCCCCTGACAAATTACTTACTTCAGCCTTTTAGAGGCTGAAGACAGGTCAAGGTAATGACTGAAGGAAATGTCAGCGCTCCCTCCTCACAACTCAACCCCTCCCCCCCACCAGGTGGATGCAAAGGAAATGAGTCAGCGCTCTTTTTTAAAGGCTTGCAGGTGAAAATGAGTTCAAGGGCAGTCCTAAAACGCACTTGGATACTGTTTAACTTAGCCATGGTGTGTAGCTAACAGCATGGTTGAGTTTAATGTGCATTAACTGCCAAGTATGGAAGCAAATGTGGCATGTAATGGGTCAGCTGACTTCTTCTTGAAATCAACTGTTTAATTGTACAGTCTTCCCACTGCCAATGGAAATGACAATATCATGGCACACAGACCTTCCATACTCTACAGACCCACTTCTGGAGGAAGGAGATACAACTTCAAACCTCCCATCAGTCAAAGCAGAGAAATATTCTTCTGTGGCCAGAGGGAGTATATATAGCAAGAGGGAATGTACCTAACAAAGAGAAAGAATCACAGAATCATAGGGTTGGATGGGACTATCAAAGGCCATTTAGTCCAACCTCCCTGCAGTGAGCAGGGACATCCTGCTCTAGAGCAGTTTGCTCAGAGCCTCATCAAGCCTGGCCTTGAATGTCTCCAGGGATGAGACCTTCACCACCTCTCTGGGCAACCTGTCCAGTGTCTCACACCTTCATGGGGAAGAACTTTTTCCTTATGTCTAACTTATTCCCACCCTGCTCTAATTTAAAACCATTGCCCCTTGTCCTATTGCTACAAGTCCTGGCTTTCCTGTAGGCTCCCTTCAGGTACCAGTAGGCTGCTATGAGGTCTCCCCTGGAGGCTTCTCTTCTCCAGGCTGAATGAGACCACCAACATTTATTTTATAAACAACAGCCAGTTTTCACCATTTTTCTTACAAAGACTCCAAAACAAAATATTTTCTTGTGCTTAAATGGAGTATTTTCTTCATGAATGGAATGAGGTTTTTGCTTTTGGAAAGAGAAAAGAAAAATCCTTGAAAAAAAATCTTCCAAAACAACCCTTCAGCTTTCACCCTTTCCACATTTTGCTGGTTGGCTTCCAAAACAAAACCCTTGTTATCTGCACAATCTAATTGCTTCATCATTTGCAACAACAAAAATGTTAAGTATAAAAAAAGTCCTTGAAATGCTGATGATTTGTTCTTCTGACATCTGTAAAACATGACAAGCTTGCCTCTATCTCTTTACCCATCATGTTTCAGCAGCAGCCCAACATGATGGTGTTCATTCCAGCTCAGTTCACAGGAAGAGAGGCAAAGGAGTGATTAAATATCTAGGCTATATTCATATCAATATGAGAAAAAAAACTAAAAGGCAAAAAACAAAAAAAACCACAGACAACTTTTTTTTGAAGTTTATATATAATAGTAAGGCTGTGCTGGACAGGAATTAAGGAGGCAACTAAAACTTTACTCCTTTGGAAACTTTAATCTACTTTCCATAGGTCTATTAAATATAATCATCATTCTGCTGCCTCTAAAGCTTCTTTCAGATCCTTTTCTCTCATTTTTGGCTTTGATCACAAAAGAGTCCTTTTCACACTGTGCTTGCTTTTAGTATCAATCATGAACCATCTGTGTTGACACATAAATAAACAAGAGCTGAGTCTGTTTTAGCAGTTTCCAGTGCCCTATTAAGCACCCACAGAAATGGAATTGTGTTATTATTTCAACAGATTCACTCTAGCTCTTGAAGCAAATTTTTATACCAAGCCTGCCACAAAGTGAGCTCCAGGCAGCTACCATGGAACTTCAGCACCAGCTTATCCCTCAGAGATCCTGTCAATTAGAGAAGAAGGTATAAAAGCTGGATTCAAAAATCCAGCTGGCCATTTCATTTCACAGACATGCACTATTTCTATTTTTAAATGCTGCATATTAAAAAGATAAAATCAGCATGAGGGTTTAATATTTCATTTACGAACATAACAGATGTAGCAATTTCATCCTCCTACCTTTATTTTCCTTTTCTTCCTCCCTATGGGAGACTAGCTCAGCATCCTCCAACCTTGCTTTATGGTAACTCCCATAAAACCCTCGTAAGTTTTCTTAGAATGTGATGCTGGTTGATTATGGGGAATCAACCACAACCAACTGAAATTGTGGCATTAGCACAGAGCCCTGTTTTAACTCAGCACACATGAATTCATTTTAGTTACAAGTTTATCTCACTTTTAATTATTTATACTTAGAATCANGCTGGTTGATTATGGGGAGTCAACCACAACTAACTGAAATTGTGGCATTAGCACAGAGACTTGCCCTGTTTTAACTCAGCACACATGATTTTATTTTAGTTACAAGTTTATCTCACTTTTAATTATTTATACTTAGAATCATAGAATGGTTTCTGTTGGAAGGGACCTTAAAGATCATCTAGTTCCAACTTAAGTATTTTTACTTTGTAACCCATAGTGCTCAACACTGAGCACCACCTGGGAACTAACAGCAATGGTCCTACACCATGCCCTGGTACCTTCAGTGGACAAGGAATACTCTGGCAGGGGGGCTGGACTAGATGATCTCTTGAGGTCCCTTCCAATCCCTGATGTTCTGTGATTCTGTGAGAAGGCTGTGGGACTGCTGGTTAATAAGAAATAGCAGAAAGCTCACAGATTTCTCATGCCAAAGCCTCCCATTAGCTTCTCCCTCCTTGTTGCCCCTTCCTAGGAATGTCTGCACGTGTTTGACAATAATTATCTCCCCTGTGAGACAACCCACAGAGCCAGGCACACTGTCAAATCCCACACTTTCCTGCACATTGGTAACATACTTGCCCTTAAAAACTGTGTGTCAACTATGTGTCAAGAAAAAAAAAGTTCAGAAATCTCTTGTCTGGAAGTTGTCTCTCCTGTTCTAAGAAAGGTGCAGAATTTGTGAACTTCTAATATGAGGCTGCCTTAGTAAAGAAAGGAGTTTTTCACTGCTTTGTCCAAAACACAAAATGTGAGTGGACTCTTATTTTTGCACGATGCTGCCTGCCATTACATCACTCCACTGGGTGCAAGAACAGGCTGAGGCAGCAGCATATGGAAAGAATCACAAGTACAGAACCCCTCAGCCAAAAACACACTTCTGGTGGGGAGTGCTCCGGGGGCCAGTCAGAGATAAGGTGCCAGAATACCCATCTACATCCTCTCTTCTCCCTGAAATAAGATAAGGTGGCTTACATGCAAGGACAAAGCTTCCTTAAGATGTTAGGCAGCATCTAGATATCAAAACCCAGGGAAAAAAATGTTATTTCACACCAGCTTTTAAACTTTACAGTCAAAACCACTGAAGTAAATCTATTTTCTCTGCCATATTAATGCACTGTATTTCCTTGCCCTTGCTAGACTCCAAATCACTGTCTGTTCCCATATGCTTTTGTCTGTTTCCCACATGATTTTGGGTGACTGTTATAGTTAGCTATTAGCCATTGCCTCTTTGTTTATTTTAAAATGTAAACCTACTCCAGGATGTAGCAATTACAGATGCTCTGTTATGAGCAGCATGTCCATCAGCATGGGTTGTTATGGCAAACAGCTCAAGCTCTGTCAGCCTACAAAAATGGGAACTCAATTAAGAGCCTGCTTTATTATGTGAGATAAAATGACTACTGTAATAGATGAAAAAAGGACAAAAAGTGCTTAACTGCATATCTTTTCCACAAATCTATCAATTACCAGCAGACCTTCTCATAATTGTATCCTGAAATATTAACCATACTTGCACAATTGAGGATTCTCACTAATATAATAATGAAATTTTAGTATGTCAGTCTCTTTTGAATCATGACATTCTGGGATAAATAACCAGGGACATTTTAAACTGTATTTATTTTACCCAGCTACTGAATACATAATCAAAATCCACTTTTATTTTCTGGCAAGATTTAAATTATATTTCATATTGCCACAAAAATTAGAGAAAAATCCATCCAATTGGATTTTTAATGTTTTTTTTCTATTTTAGAATCAATGCCATGTCAGCAGAAATCAAAAGAAATCCAGATTATACTGTTGAAAGAATCAAGCTGCCAGAAAGGAATACCAGCCAAATTTAACTGTCCAGAACATATTGATGAATCTGTCAATGATAAAAAGACATTTTTTGGACAATTTACATGGTAGTCTAAACATCTACATTTCAGAGGAAATCTAGAGAGAAAGGTTCCTTAGATTTACCTGTCCTATCAATCTGTTTCTGGACAAGTCCTCTCTACATAAGGTTTTTGGCAGAGAAGTTTCCTTACATTCCAAGCTCTAATCTTGGGCAACATGA
Source organism: Turnix velox (assembly GCA_013400935.1). Taxonomy (NCBI): domain Eukaryota; kingdom Metazoa; phylum Chordata; class Aves; order Charadriiformes; family Turnicidae; genus Turnix; species Turnix velox. The sequence continues at coordinate 23,468 of VZTY01028160.1, forward strand.
AAACCTCTCCTTCTTTCCACCCTCCTGATCAGAACATGTATTACTCAAAAATTATGACATTTTTAATGTATCACCCTGAATTACACTATCCCCAAAGTCTGAGGGAATTTAAACATGCCTAAGCAAACCAGACAACTTATTTTTCACATTCTACTACTGTGACATTGCCAGAAGAGTTCATGTAGAGTCTTATGCAGAGTTTTAGATGCCATAACATCTTAATGCATGCTAGAAGAGCTGTGTTCTCAGCATTACTATTTGTCATGTTTGCTCTCCTTGTCTTACTTAACCCAAGTGGAAAATTTTGTGAAGTAACACATTTTAGAATCATAGAATGGTTTAGGTTGGAAGGGATCTTAAAGATCATCTAGTTCCAACCCCCCTGCCATAGGCAGGGACACCTCCCACTAGATCAGGTTTTTCTGGTACTTTTGAGTTTCTCAGGAAAAACAGATTTTATAAAATCTACCTCTCCACTCCTTCAGTTTTTGAACCTGTGAACCTATTAGGGCAAAGGCAGACAGAGCAGTGCCTGCCTCAGAGATGTGACATTCCTACAGCTTCCAGAAAACCACTGTTGGAATTAGGAGAGGAATCTCTGTTACTGTTGTCACTGATGGAGCTACAGTGTAAACTCCACACTGACAGCATTCACCTCTAAGTTCTCAGGGGAAAAACAAACCTGGAAACCAGATCCACGTTTCTGTGACAGCATTTGAAAAGCTGACCCAGTGGCAGTTAAATAAGGGGCAGCTCACCCCAGCATCATTTGTGTTTCCAGTTTTTTCCTTCTGTACTTTCCCTACTAAGAACATTGCACCTGCTTCTTTTGCAAAGCAGAGAGACTTAATTAAATCTTAATTGTTTGCTGGATGACATACCTACATCTGAATGGAAAGATGGGAAAAGCTTGGCTTCTCTTTCACTAAGGCAAGTTTTTCACTAAGCTACCTGCTTGTGAAAAGCAGTAGTTTGGGGAAGGTAAATACCATCAAAGCCAAGTGGAAATAGGATATCTGCTCAGTTCTGATTTGTATCTGCTCAGCTGGGACAAAGGAAAGCATTATGATAAGGGACAGAGGAACTACAATTAAACCAGGGCAGGGATCACAGGACACAGGGAGCTGAAATGAGGTTACTAAGCCAGGGAGAGGAGATGTAGCAAACTGACACACACAAATAAATCCCAGTGCTCAAAATATTACTTGCTGATTTTTCTTAACCTATTAAAGTGGACAGATATGTAATTATGTGTATATAAGAAACATAGAATCATAGAATAGTTTGGGTTGGAAGGGACCTTAAAGATCATCTAGTTCCAAGGCAGGGACACCTCCCACTACATCAGGCTACTCAGTGCCTTGTCCAGCCTGGCCTTAAACACTTCCAGAGAGGGGGCATCTACAGCCTCTCCGGGCAACCTGTTCCAGTGTTTCACCACCCTCACAGTACAGAACTTCTTTCTTCTTCGCAGCCTAAATCTCCCCTCTTCCAATTTGCATTCATTCCTCCTAGTCCTGCCATCCCGTGCCCTAATAAAAAGTCCTACCCCAGCCTTTCTGTAGTCCCCCTTCAGGTACTGAGAATCTACTATGAGGTCCCCCTTGAGCCTTCTCTTCTCCAGGCTGAACAACCCCAACTTCTTCAGCCTGTCCTCATAAGGGAGGTGTTCCAGCTCTCTGATCATCTTCATGGACCTCCTCTTGCATTCAGCAGGTTGGTCACTGTTAATGTTAGAACTACTGAAATAACTGAAGCTCATCCACTCCCTCCTCCAACTGCAAGTGGCTGATATGGTGAGAACAGCTCTAAAAAAAAAAAGAAGACAAAAATCTACCAACTAGGCTGAGCCGCCATCCTCTCCATGTAATCCTTGGCCATGCTGATGGCTTCCATGTTCTCAGGGTAGAGCACGCAGAACATCGCCAGGGCCCCGAGGTTGTTGCCATAAATCTCATTCCAGCGAGCGCTGAATTCCTTGGGATCCCAGGGAGGAAGGTACTCCAGAGGGTTGGACAGCATGGTCTGCACTGCCTCCATCAGGCGAGCAGCGATGTGCTGGTGTGTGGTGGTGGCCTGGAGACGCAGAGTCTCCACGTCCCCTCTGGAGAAGTAGAGCATGGGGTAGCTGTCATAGTTGGCGTTGACAAAAGGAACCATGGCCTCCTCCCTGGCACCGCAGGCGAAGGCGAAGCAAAGCGCATGTATGAAAAACACACTGGGGGCTCCCCGTGTGTGAGTCCTCATTGTGGCATCAGATCTCCTGGTCTCAGTAGCAGCCAAACCATCTTTGAAGTATCCTGTGGCAGGGAGACGTGGAACAGAGAGTGAGAAAACACATCAAGTGAGATAATTATTCAAGATGCTCTCTAGCAAATAAGATTGTGTCTAGACTTGAAAATTCTTCACATTCTATTCCTTTCTACAGGAATAGAATCATAGACAAGTCCTGCTTTAAAGAAAATTGTATCTAAAAGACTGACAGAGCTAGAGTAAAGGGAAAATAAGGAACACATAGAATAGTTTGGGTTGGAAGGGACCTTCAAGATCATCTAGTTACAACCCCCCCTTACATGGGCAGGGACACCTCCCACTAGACCAGGCTGCTCAATGCCTCATCCAGCCTGGCCTTAAACACTATCAGGGAAGGGGCATCCACAACCTCTCTGGGCAACCTGATTCAGTGTCTCACCACCCTCACAGTAAAGAACTTCTTTCTTATCTCCAGCCTAAACCTACCCTCTTCCAATTTGCATCCATTCCTCCTAGTCTTGCCATCCTGTACCCTATTAAAAAGTCCAACTGTCTGTAGATAAGCCTTCGGGTATTGAGAACTTCTCAGCCTTCAGGTATTGAGAAGTTACTACGAGGTCACCCCTGACCCTTCTCTTCTCGACTTGGGCTGAACAACCCAACTTCTTCAGCCTGTCTTCATCATAAGGGAGGTGCTCCAGCCCTCTGATCATCTTCTGTCTGAATACTTCAGACAAAACACCCACTGAGCAAACTCATCCTGGAAAAAGACCTGCACGCTTTGAAGAAAGCCTCTCCCTCCCACACCTTTCTCTCTGGCAGCTAAGAGGAGATGAAGGAGCACTGACAGACCTTGCACTCCAGACTTCACATCATGTCAGCAATGGTGCCTGATACAAAGCCACACTGACTGTCCTGGCAAGCAGCAGAGCAGGGCAGGAGGGGAGGAAAAAGAAGGGGGAGAGCCAAGGAGCTTGTGCTGACATCAGCCAAGCCTTCGTGCTGCCTGGCTGATGTTTGCAGCTGGAGAGGGAAGGATGAGGAATGCTGGAGGTTTATGCTGGGGTCATTTTATACAGTGCTCTAGGCCTCCAGTTCTGACACGTCCTCATTTGAAAAAAAAAAAAGAAAGAGAAAGAGAAGAGAAATAAAACAGCAGAGCCTTAGAAAAAAACCTGAAATACCTTGCCTTAAGGGTGCTTACATTTTTTGCAGCACTATTATTATTATTATTACTTTAATGTTTTTTCTAAGAAGCTCTCCATTTTGCATGTGGAGATTTACTGCCAGCTACCAAGAGCAAACTTTAAATTAACAGGCATATTTGCATATTTTCCTACATGCAAGGCTTCTCAAAACGTGCTCAAGAGGCAAATCTATGCAGAGGTTAAATGCAAGTATTTAAAACTGTACGTTACTTTGTAAAAATTATTAACTTAAGTCTCAGATAAAACATGGCCAGGATCCCCCTGAGGAAAGCTAGCAAATTCCTAGAATTCTTCAGAGGGGAAAGGTTACAGAAAGCAGGCCCAAGAGAGACAGTTTTATGTAAATAACGAGCAGTAGTTTTCAATTATTAAAAGTTGAAATAGACAGGAGGGGGAAAAAAAGAAACCTCTAAAAACAAATAGGAATTTTTTTTTTTTCATGGAAAACCTGTTTCGTAGGATTGAGCCATAAAACTCGTCAGAAACTGAAATACAAAGCAATCTTTTATTTCTCCCCACAGCTCCCTAAATAGTTGCCAAAATTTTCTAACAGAAACTTACACTACTAAAAACTTCTTTAGAGACTCACATCCTGATTCAACAATGTCACTAACGTGCCCACAGTCAATGAGACACCCTTGAATGACTGGTCCCTCATCAACTACTGGGTACATGGACCTTAGAATCATAGAATAGAATCATAGAATAGTTTGGGTTGGAAGGGACCTTAAAGATCATCTGGTTCCAACCCCCCTGCCATAGGCAGGGACACCTCCCACTAGATCAGGCTGCTCAGTGCCTTGTCCAGCCTGGTCTTGAACACCTCCAGAGAGGGGGCATCCACAACCTCTCTGGGCAACCTCTGCGTGTGTTTCACCATCCTCACTGTAAAGAATTTCTTTCTTATGTCAAGTCTAAATCTACCCCCTCCAATTTACATCCATTGTTTCTAGTCCTCCCATACGATATCATATTAAAAAGTCCTTCCCCTGCCTTTCTGTAGGACCCCCTCAGGTACTGATAAGTTAATATGAGGTCCCCTCTGAGCCTTCTCTTCTCCTTCTAGGTTCTTGTGCTCAGCTCCTATATGGAGCCCATTTATATGGGCACAAGTCACTTTGCCCAAGAAGGACATCTTCTCTTGTGCATTCCTGCCTAGGGTAAAAATAATATTGCACCCTGGAACTGCCTCCATTTATGTATCACAGTGCATAACATAATTGCTTTAACAGAACCTGATAGAAGATGACATTTCCATAGTGCTTTAATGTATTTTGCAGGTAAGTTTTGCCCCTTTTTGGATGTAAACCAACCACTACAGGACACATTATGAAGATCACAGGGTGGTTTATTTGGCAATGCTTCTACTATATCTAAGTATTCTCTCACCACATACAAAGAAATATATGCCATAGGTTATCCAAACATACTCAAGTCCACTTATATTCTCATCCCTAAGTATATTATACAGACATACAACAGTATATTTTGAAAGAGAAGTAAAAAACAGCCAAACCAGTACATCACGTTTCAAACATGATGTCATTTTTTTAACTGTTGAGAAGAACTGCTTTTTCATAATTAAAAAAACCTCAAAACCACATAGCCTTTATTTTTTTTGAACACTTTATGATCCCTCAGCACTGGGAAAAGATAAAAGGACCTAAAAAAATCTGGAAAAAAAGAAGCAAAAAACCGCCTGTAACTTTTTCTGTAACCATCATATGCTGAAAAAAAGTTTCCTGGCTTACAATCAGAAAAAGAATCCCAGATAGCAGTAAGGACTTCATGCATTCTTTTCCTGGGTTTGATTTCTGTAAGTACTTCTGCACATCACTGAGAATCAAGTACATTCATAAAACTTAGGGATGGATTTAAGAGTTCCCTAAATTAGTGTCTTTCTGACCAGAGATGAGGGAATATACAGTAAGGTTGTCCACAACTTCCTCTTTGTAAATATAAACACACATTTCCTGGTATTTCACTACCACCAAACACCTCCAGCACTGATTAAAATTCATAGGCCATACTTTAAGAATTCAATAACCTTTTCCTCATTTTTTCTCCATATTTATATGTGTATTTAATAGAGAAAGTATATACATTTTTTTCACCATGTACATGGGAAACAATCATGATACCACATTGTTTAGAGTAGCAATGATGTAACTGGAAAACCAACCTACAATATATTCACAGGCAGCATATTCTAAGCCATAGAATCATAGAATAGTTTGGGTTGGAAGGGACCTTAAAGATCATCTAGTTCCAACCCCCCTGCCATAGGCAGGGACACCTCCCACAAGAAGGTGAGACTAGAGTCAAGAATGGAAGAATGGAAGAAGGTCAACAGTCAAAAGCAGGACTACAAAGTCATTCTTATTTATTCTTGATTAAATGACAGAACCATAGAATGGTTTGGGGTCATCTAGTTCCAACCCCCATGCCATGGGTAGGGACATTTCCCAGTAGATCATGTTGCTTAAAGCCCCATCCAGTCTGGCCTTGAACACTTCCAGAGATGGAGCATCCCCAGCTTCTCTGAGCACCCAGTTCCAGTGTCTCACCACCATCACAGTAAAGAATTTCTACCTCAGATCTAATCTAAATGCTCTTTTAGTTTAAAATCTTAATCCCTCATCCTATCCCTTCCTGATAAAGAGACCCTCCCTGTCTCTTCTGTACCTTTAGGTACTGGTAGGCCAATAAGGTCTCCCTGAAGCCTTCTCTTCTGCAGACAGAACGGGTCCAACTTTCTCAGCCTGCTTTCATAGGAGAGGTTCAGCAAACTTCAGATCATCTTCCTGGCCCTCCTCTGAATCTGCTCCAACAGATCCATGTCCTTAAATCACACTGATGTCCTTCCTATGGTATGAAGACAGTAACCCCTAGCAGCCACCAGCCAGTGAGGCCAGTGAGCTCTGTCCCATAACTCTGCAGAGCTCAGCTTGGTGTGACTGGTGGATGGGAGGAAGCAGCCAAAAAGGAGTCAATCTTCCTCTCCATGCAAACTTCTGTGGAGGCACCACCTACAATCACATGGAGGGAATTGCCCACATGAGGCTATGAAATGCAAGGGCTATGGATCAGATCACAGAGAGTGAGGAGCCAGATGTTGTACCTTCTCTCATCTGTGATGTCCTTAAAAACAGTAAAGGTAACAAAGAATACAAGGCTACAAATACAATAAACTTGGATTTGTGATAAAACTATCACCAAGATAGTGAGAAAATACAAACTAGATGGTTCTGGATATTGCCACAACAAACCACCCCCATGAGGATATGAAATGTCTTCAACCACACTGACCATCAAGTGCTTTGCTGACTAGGACCAGACCTGACCATACACATCATTGACTTGTCTGGGTAACTCCATGGGACTAATGGGCACCATCATCATACTCAGAATCTAAATAATAATATATATATTATGTATATACACACACTATATATATATATACACTATATATAGTATACTATATACTATATTTATACTATTTGTTTTTTATATATATACTTACAAAAGAACATTATTCAGCAGAAGAATGTGACCAAAGACAGAAACATTTAGGGATTATTTAGAATTCATTACAATAGTACAAATGTACTGGAGGGGGAGAGGGAAGTCAAAAACATAGACATAGGATGTATATTCAGTGCATTAAACTCTACACTTTGACATGACCTTAGTTACCTTATGTGCATACTGAAAGCTAAAGAAACTGTTCAAAAACACAAAACCCTGCACTGCTCAGGTGAAGTCAGACACATATAAATGTCCCTATAAACTCTAACTTGGCAGTTTGTGAGTGAACCTGCTTGACACATAGTGCTCAAGAGAACAGGAGTCTGAAGGAGTTGGGGTTGTTCAGCCTGGAGAAGAGAAGGCACAGGGGTACCTCATAGTAGCTTCTCAATACCTGAAGGGTGCCTACAGAAAGGCAGGGGTAGGGAACTTGATGATCTTTAAGGTCCCTTCCAGCCCAAACTATTCTATGATTTCTTGTGATTGCTTAATTCACACTCACAATACCATTTTTTTAAAGTTAAAAGAATTTCTGACTCTCATATTACACTACATTATTACCAGCCTCATACTCCAAGAATAACTTTACCAAGCATCTCAACCTTTTCTCAGAATGAGGGTTGTTTTATTTTGTTTGGAAGCCATGACCTGATAAAGTATTAAAAATTAAAAGGAGGGTGAAGGATGCTTGCCCACAGAAGAAAATGAGCTTTGAAAAGGCTCTTAGTTACTGATTAAAAGATCGTTTTCCATGATTTCCACTCCATTGCCAGCAGAAATAAACAGTAAAGAATATCATTTATTCTAGACAAAACAGACTAAAACTTAACTACTGCAGTTCTCCCCATCAGCATCAATGAGAACATGTTCAACTGCTGTAAAAACTACTATGGTTTAAGCAATGCCAGCAACTGAAATTCACATGGCTATATATAACTAAGTTCACCAAATAAACTTGTCATAATTCACTATTTAAAGGAAAAGAGAGATCCTGTTAACTCCTTCACTGGTGCACAAAAGCCACTCCAAGGGCAAGAAAAGAAGGGGAGCAGAAGGAGGTGAGGACAACACTGATAGGATGATTTGCAAGCATAGCCATCCTTGCTGCACCTCTGCTATCCTTGAAGCACCCTGACCTTGTGGATCATTAGAAAAATAAAAACACACAGAGAATCAGGGCTTTCTGCAGCATCAGTTCTGAAGAGCCACTGTTGTGTGGATGCTTTTTGATGAGACACTTCTGTCATTTCTTACAAGGAGAAATCATGGGTGTCTCTGCAAGAGTCTCCAACACTGCCTATGCCTCATCTCCTAGACGGTGATCTCAGCAGCTTTTGCAGAACATAGAAGGTTCCACATAAATGTGAGAAAACACTTCCTCATGGTGAGGGTGACAGAACAGTGGCACAGGCTGTGGAGTCTCCTTCTTTGGAGACATTGTAACTCTACCTGGACATGTTCCCATGTGACCTGATCTAGGTGCTCCTGCTCCAGCAGGGGGATTGGACTGGATAATCTTCCAAGGTCCTTCCCACTCCTTGACATTCTATGATTTGGGTGACTAGAACTTCTTCAAACTGGAGGCATTCCAACAGTTTACCTACAGTTTACTCAGGTTTCTGAACAAAAAAAATTCCTAGAACCCAAGGCAGGCACACAACCATGTCAGACCTGTCCTTTCAGTCACACCAGAAGTGACTGCCACGGCATAGAACTCTCACCTATGCTTGCCAAGGTCATGGGCCCTCCTCTGAGAGACCAAACCCAGCTCATAGGCACTCTTCCACCTCAATGCATGACCCACTGAGGTCCTGGCTCCTCTTCCATCTCATTATGTGACCCACCAAGGTCATGGGTGCTCTACCACCTCATCGTGTGGGAGAAAGATAGTGCTCAAACAAGAGCAGAGGTCTCTCAACAGAAGGTGAATGAAGGTACTGAATCAGTGAGAGTTGCACTTCCCATTACCATGCTAACTTCTTCTAGTTTGCTCAGGAGATGCTGCAGGCAAATTCCTGGCATCCCTGCTGTAAATATGCTGGCTCTCTTCTGAACCCCTCCTTGCAAAGTGCTTAGCTGTCTCCAGAGAATTTACAAGGAGCACAGACATTCAGCTCAAGCATCAAACCTCTATGCTTGTAAGAAAAAAACCCTTAAAGCTCAGATTTACCAGTTAAAGACTTGTCCTCAGAGATTTTACGTTTTATCTTTTTTTTTTCTTCCTCTCTTTGCTGCAAAGGCTGTAGTTCTTATTGCTGCAACCTGAATTACCTCCCCAGGTTTTTGTGAGATTAGTGTTCAAACACTTAATGGTAAATCTGTTACACTACACTGTAGCCAAGCTTGAGTTTCAGACTGTAAACTTTTCCCTTAGAATGTGACTTCTGAATCAGCAAGGAATTAACTTGCATGAAGTTCCTGCATCACTTCTTGATTAATTACTCCAAGTAAAAGCAAACTTTCTCTACTCCATTTTCTGTAATGCTTTGTCATTCTGAATTTATGTTGAACAACAGCATCACTCTACATCTGTCACAGCCTAAATTACATTATAAGGTCACCTTGTTTAGGACTAGCACTAAAAATAAAACGAGCAATTTTAGCACCTGTGCTAAAACATGTAAGAGAGACATTGCAAGAAGGTTAATTTAGGCTGGAGAGAAGAAAAAAGTTCTTCACTGTGAGGATGATGAGACACTAGAACAGGTTGCCCAGAGGGGTTGTGGATGTCCCCTCAATCCCTGGAGGTGTTTAAGGCCAGGATGGATGAGGCACTGAGCAACCTGGTCTAGTGGGAGGTGTCTCTGCCTATGGCAGGGGGATTGGAACTAGTTGACCTTTAAGGTCCCTTCCAACCCAAAATATTCTATGATTCTATAGATATTTTTAGAAGAAACTGTCAACCAACAGCCAGATTTCTGCCACACCAATGGCATGGCATTGACAGGTAATGTCACAGTAAGATAAGATACCTTGCACCACTAAATGTAGATGGGTAGGCATCTTTTTGTACCAATGCTGACAGCTGCCAAAACATAACTTCTCACCACAGGGATTGCTGGGCTAGGTTAGATCACAGGGGAGAAAAGCAAACACCTGTATCAACTCTCCTTTTATCCCTATGACCAAGCACTTCAAATCATCAGCAAGTCCTTTCATACACAATGCAGATGATACAGGAGCAGAGTCTGTAAAACTGAATGAATCATTTGGAACTGGTACTATTTCAAAATCACAATTTTAAAATCACCAGCTGGAGAGCTATTTTGTCCAACAATGACAGTTTTATCACTGACCTGGATATTTTACAAACTCATTTAAAACAAGAGAGTAATTAAGTTCTCTAACTGAATCCAATGCCATTAAGTACTAACCTAGGTAAGTCCACAAAAACAGAGATAAGCAAAAGGTTCAACAGGGACTAATTCCCATATATATTGCTACTTATCCACAGAAATGTATTTGGTGCAGCAAAATAAGGCAGCAGACAGAGAGAGAACAGGAAAAGTATAAACTTACCTTTGTACTGTAACAATCACAATAAATCTAAAGGCCAATGTCCCAAGTTCTGCAGCTCCTGCTGAGTCCCTCTTAAAGCTGTGGGGGTGGAAACCTGTACATGAAGCTCTCATGTTCCAGTCAGGAGTCCTCCCTTTGGTTGGTCAGACAGAATACCATTGACCATTTGTCTCTCCAACAAAAATGCTGGAAAGGTGTTAAAAAGCACTGCTTGCAACTTGAAAAGTAACCTATTACGACCTTAACCACCAGGGGACATTACTTCATTCCTTCCTCTGCTTTTATTTTTTTTCACTGTGAGAAATATGCTACATCACAATTACATAATGCCAGAGGTATTTAAAAGCTTAGATACTGACACTCCAAATATAATTCTCAAGAAAGTCTACAAGAAAATAAAGCACAGCTCAGGTAGCCAGATGCTAGTACTGCACTTGTGTTGGAGCTACCCAAAATACCCCGTGTGACAGAGTAACAGCGACTCTGTCAGAATGGTGAAGGCAACCAGAAACAAGCAGGAATTCTTACAGGAATTATCAGTGCATGACATCATGTCAGCAGTAGAGATTTAAACTCATGGCTGCTCTTTGATCTGTCCACAGAACCCCATGGATGACTTCAGAGCAGCATGCAGCCCTACGAGGTCATTCTTCTGGGAGGAAGGGGTGGGCTGCTTCACTCCCTGCCACACTACAGACAGGACAGCAACTGCAATGCATCCTCACAGGATCACAGAATATCAGGGACTGGAAGGGACCTCAAAAGATCATCTAGTCCAATCCCTATGCCAGAGCAGGAACACCCAGATCACATCACACAAGAATGTGTCCAGGCAGGCTTTGAATATCTCCAGAGAACTAGACTCCACAACTTCCCTGGGCAGCCTTTTGTCACCCTCACCATGAAGGACTTTTTTCTGTGGAACCTCCTGTGCTCCAGCTTGCACCCATTGCCCCTTGTCCTACCATTGCATGTCACCGAGAAGAGCCTGGCTCCATCCTCCTGACACTCTCCCAAGTTTACAGCAGCACGTGTAAGATATCTGCCATGGAAGTTCCATCAGTTTGTTCCTTTCACTTAAAAGGTTTTCTTTGTCTATTTTACCACCCCATTTATAAATTTGCAGGGTCTATACACACGCACACACACTGAATGCACAACCTTTTCTCTGCCTCCAGCAAAAAAACAAGATTTAAATTGACTGCATGCCCAAACCATTATCTGGGATTTTGGGATTTTCCTCAATTTCATAATTTACCCTACAATATGACTGCCTTCTAAAAAAAACATTACTCTTTCTAACCTTTATGGAGATATTTTTTCCATGTAAAAAATTAGTAAGAAAGTAATTTTGATACCCAGAATGGTGAAAGTGATCATTGCTGACCAGTAGAGACATGCCTGTTAAGGCAGCTGCATCCACTGGATTAAAGCTCTGGCACTTTTACCATCAAAAGTGTAAAATTATAAGATTTCTCCCAAAATATTAGTTTTCACAGAATCACAGCATATCAGGGATTGAAAGGGACCTCAAGAGATCATCTAGTCCAATTCCCCTGCTGGAGCAGGAACACCTATAAGGTCATACAGGAATATGTCCAGGTGGGTTTTGAATGTCTCCAGAGGAGAAGACTCTACAACTTGTCTGGGCTGCCTGTTCTAGTGTTCTGTCACCCTCACTGAGAAAAAAAGTTTTCTTTTTTTTGTTTTCCATTTTATTTTGAGCTGAAGCATTTTTAGATGAAATTTCAATAGTGAAAAATTTATTTTTTTTTAAACTAAAATGTCTTCACAGAAGCCAACACAAATGACAGTTTGAGAATGTTCATGCAGGTCACAAGGTTGTTTTAATGATGTTTGCCCTCTCCATTGATGTCCCAGAAGTCAACCCTGCAAACCCTCCATCCATTCATTTTTGGAGCCTGGGACTGTGACTGTCACAGAGACTGCCACCTTGCTATGGCAGAAATGCAGAAGTAAAGCGACTCAGATGGTGACATGGTGGCTACTAAGAAGTAGTGCATCCTCCCTGCCCACGTGGGGGGCTGTAAGGCTGTGAATCCCTTGGTAGTGTGTATCAGAAACCATCCACAGGGTTTTCTCTGACAGCAAATGACAACTTAAAAGCACAGCCCTCCAAGGGATAGTGAGCAAAGGAAGAGATCACTGAGGTTAGCAAGAGTGTGGTCCTGCAGGGACTGAATGGTACAATCAGGCTGCAGAAAAAAAATCTTCAGAAGGTGGCCATGGTGCCTGGGAGGCACAAATTCAGGATAAAACAAAGAAAGAAAAATCAATCATACAGTTTCTCTGCTGTCAGAACAAAATTCCTCCTGATCCTCTGCATTCCATGGAGCTTCCCTCACGTTTTAGGAGGCCAACTACAGCATCAGAAACTTCTGACACTGCAACTGGTGTTTCCCTTTCTGACTTTAAACTTCTGTCCTTTTTTTTTCCAGCTCATCTTCCTTTGTTTGTCTTGAACTTTCTTCTTCAAAATTCTTGGGAGTGTTTTAAGTCCTCTGTGTTGTTGTTCACCTCTACTATGCATAATTAACATTTTTCCACCTTTCATGCTATTTGTTTTAATTGTCCAGAGGGGATTGGAACTAGATGATCTTTAAGGCCCCTTCCAACCCAAACTATTCTATGATTCTATGTTGGAAATTAAGTACTACAGCTGGAATTTTACAAAACCAGTTCTCACTCTCTGTTCACCTGCATCTATACACCTCAGTAGCTGAAGACATAAAATAAATTAACTCTTTTTTATGAAGTATTTCTATAGAACATCATATTAATAGGAATTCTAAAACACATCACATCCTTCATTTGCTACAGGATCAAGATGCATTTTAACTGTGTTTCCATACCCTGTTTATGACTCATACAGAAGGATATTAAAATTTTATTTCCTATTTATCTTCAAGTATTGTGACTGTACGTAGGAGCATCAGCAAAATCCATTTGTGAGCTTCAAAAGAATTCAGTCTAGGAAATTTAAATAAAAATTTGCTTTTATATTATTTACATACATCTATATATACATTATATGATTTGAATATGTGTGTAGGCAGACCTCAAAAGTTTATTCACATGGAAGAACTTCTCTTTCTTTTGCTGCAGGATAAATACTTCTGTGTTTGAAGAAGACCTAAATTATACCACTCCATCCACTAGTCACATCTCACTGCAGATCAATGTGATGTTCATGACTATTGGCACAATTCTCTTGCTACATCTGCTGCTTGTTGTTATCTATGGCTTACATACATGTATATATAGATACAGCATATAGTCTGTCAGCCCATCCATCCATTCATCCATCCATCCATCCATTCATCCATCCATCCATCCATTCATCCATCCATCCACAGATAAAATACACATCCACCCAGCTACAACTGATCTTCAAGGAACAAAGTTATAAAGACAATAAAATGCATTTTCCTGCAGTTCCTTCAGGATTATCACAACTGTCTTCACTGTTGCCCCAAAACAGGCTGGATTAAGAAGTGAAAAATGTATTCTCCGGGACAGAAGCCTCAAACACAGATGGAGTTAGAAGGCTGCATTATTTCCGCAAAAATCTTAGCTACTCACAATTGGCATGGCCAATTTGTGCGAGCAGACATCAAACACAGCCATTAAATTAAAGGTTAATTATTAAATTTAGAATTGGACCACCTCGTTTCTGACCTTGAGTTGTGCAGACGCAGCTGTCACAGCAGAACTGAAACCTGACACATGGTTTTGGAAAAAAAAAAAAAAGAAAAATACAAAAAAGTAATACAGCAGGGTTGCAAGGATCCCATTAAAAGGTTTTAAAAGGATGTGACATCCCCAGAAATGCTTTTAAACAATTTCTGAAAATAGTAGGCAGCCATAAGAAGACTTAGGAGGGCATAAGAAGTTTATATCAAACATTAAGCATTCTTACTATTTTTTATTTTAAAGAAACAGCAAAATCAAAACAAGAATATACAGCAAGACATCTGTGGCAAAGGAACTGTTATGTTACTGCTATATTTGTCTGGTACTGAGCCAGGTGCCCAAGGTCCCTACAGTCCTGTTCTACATAATGCTGCTGCTGATTTCTATGGTACGCTCTGAGGGTCTAAACGGAGGGGAGAAACAGAAAGCAAGCCCAAACAAAGGTAATTTCAGACCCTGGACATAAAGGCCACATTGTATCTGGGCTTTCACACTTGACCATGTCCCCAGAGCAGACTAAAGTGTGATGGCAGCACCTGATGCAAGGAACTGTATTTCCAGCTCTCTGCCCTTCCCATGATTCTCCAAAAGACCAGACCCCTCCTCTCACCTCTGAGTCACCAACACTTCTACTGACAGGGCATCCAGGAGAAAGCTCCCAGGTGACATCAGCTAAACATCCTTGTTCCTAGTAAGTAGGCTTTAAATCCCCGTCCTCTGCTCTCCTCCCATTCTATGAAAGAAATAATCCAGTCTGTCACAAGGCTCAAGGGTTTGGAGTTTTCCCTAAGTCTGTCACACCTCACCAACTCCCTGCTGGGCTCAGCTGGGTTACAGAGAGGGATGCAAAGCTCACTAATGTTTTGTAAGCAAGTGCAAGAAAAGTAGCTCAAAGAAAGAGCTTCCACCAAATAATGAGTCTATTTATGATGAGTACATGGCTATAGTCTTAAAGATAAACTGGCACAGTGACTTAGCAGCTTCAAGGAGTTGACACTGCTGTAACAAAGCTCCTTTTATCTGCCTCAGCTGAATGGAGACAGCAAAGAAAATGTAAACAGACAGAACAAACTCGCTGCTGGGGTATTTACGTATTAAATATGACTTGCTAAGTAATAATCATATTCTCTTTCACTCGATACTTGGATTGCCACATCTAAACCAGGAAACAATGGTTACAGGTCTTCTTCTTTTCTTTATGTTTCTAATCCCTTCAAAAAATAAAAAAAGAATGCAGGAAAACAGGCTTTATATCTCATAAAATGTCAAGGAACAATAGCAGTAGTTGCTAAATTTATCTCTGTTGGTTGCTAGAGTATGTTGTGGGTGCCAGATGTGCAAGTTTCCACACACAAAGCCTAGGAACTTGACTCAGTTCTAGCTCAACTGCAGAGAGAAGGGACACTTCAGTTTTACGGACTCATTTACAGCCTCATTTATCTCTCATTCTCACTGCTCAGGGTGCTGGATACTGATGGATGTGATCATTTCTCTACCAGCAAATAAGCTCACAGCATTCATTCACAACCCAGCAGCTGCCTGGTGATGGGAATGACTTTCTAATGCCACTGATCCAAGCTTTACTTGAATTCAGTTTTGGAAAAGCCTGTGTGGCAGCTCTGATTGTACTTGAGGAAAAGGAACGGTACACAGAGACTTCATGTGCATAGTATTTGAAACAAGCCTTTAGAAAGCACCAAAACCAGGATGTCAGTCACTCTAAACCAGCTTTCAGCCACCTTTTTCTACTTTTGACAGTATGCAAACTATGAAAACCACATCTAGACAGGTAATTAAACACATTTTCCTCTCCATTTACTAAATATCTAGTTAAATAACATAAACTTCAACAGCAACTGAGCTCAGTTGGACAACCAGGCAATCAATTTGCTCAGTTCATATATTTTTCCCTTTGCAACCCGTATTGTCTGTGACCAAAGACTAGTTTTCAGAAGAGACTGGGTATGAAGGTGCTGTGGAAAACCAACACCAAGTATCTTCTGAGGTCAGTCTCTGCAGTAGAGGACACCATTTAAAATCATTCTCATCTCTTCCTCTTGCATTAAATTGCAGCACTTGGGTTGTTTTTTTTTCTGGCAATTCAAAAATATGCAAAGCATCACAATGCTTCCAGCAAAACAACAAAACCAAAATCTTGTTCTGAACAGCAAGAATAGAAAATGACACTTTATGGAAGTCCCAGTACTTCTCTTCTGGTAAAATTCACTAGGACTAGGACATTTTGGTTTCACATCCTAATAAAGTTCACAAATAGTCTAGAAAAATCTCCAGTCCAGAACTGCTACTTTGTAGACTTCCACTATTTAGCTAATTCAGATCACTGGAGGAACCCATATAAGAAATGACACACAGTAAAAGCTCTAATACTCCAAGTAACATTTAGCACTTCTGTGGCAAAATGCACCCAAGGATCTCCAACCAGTTATGAAACAAATTAATTAATTAAACTTCTCAACACCCCCGTGAAGCAAGCAAGAGCATTTATCTGTTTTATGAGGAAGGAAGCAGAGCCATAGAGAGGTGGAGTGACTTTGCCCCAGGCTACCCAGCAAGAGTCTTTCAGAGTAATAAACAGCATCTGAATTATTGATTCCCACTGCTGCCCTTCAGCTGAATTGCTCCTCTTTTTTTTTCTTTAATAATGCAATGGGTTATAATAATTGTTGGCATGAACAACACAATGGGGCAATATTTAGCTGAGATTTTCTTTGTTTAGAGTGTATGTAAACTTCAGTGTTACTCAGCTTGCAACTAATCTTCCAAAAGTTGCCAACTAGTTGAGAAATATTTCCTGTATTTGTTGTGCTCACAGTTGTACCTATTTCTTGTATTGCTATTGCTCGTGTCCAAAAAAATAAGCCATTCCAGCCTGAAAACACCACAGCTCTGTAGGATTTCGCAAAGGAATGACAGGAAAGTAAGGAGAAGGGCTCCTTTCATTCATACCAAAGGGAATTTTAAGAGCTGGCATGAGACTTGATATTTAAGGTCCCTTCCAACCCGAACTATTCTATAGTTCTATGCACCCAGAGATGATGCACGGCAAAAGGAATTGTGACTTGCCGCCCTGAGGCTCAGGACCTTGAGCTTCGCGACAATTGTGTTCTAGGACATTTTAGCCATTTCCAAAATCCACCCCAAAGCAGAAAAGCAGCAGGGAGTGGCAGACGGCTCTTTTCCTGTCTCTCAGCTCCCCTGGGTGCGACAGGAGGATGCTGCCACTTACCTTTCACACCCGCCCGTTCGGGAGGCTCCGCTCCTCAGCCGGAGGCTCTCGGAGGCTCCTGCGGCGCTGCGGGAGGACGGAAAAGCTGTCACAGGCGGCGCCCGCAGCTACAGATTTACACCCAAAAATGCGTCGTCCCCCCAGGGACAGGCAGGGCTCACCCTGCCAGGCTGCCCGGAAATGTCTAAGAGTGAGATCCTACATGTACCCCGGGTCCCGCATCGCCCTCCGCTCCGATGGGGACGGCAGGAAAAATCCCGTCTGGCTGATGCTCCCCGCCGGACGCCCCCGGTCACCAACCCCGCATCGGTCCTACTACCCGCACCCCAACAACACTCGCTGCCCGCCTGCTTCAGGCATGGGGACACAGGAGTTAAATCCAACAC
>VZTY01028161.1:11244-32162 GCA_013400935.1 Turnix velox
AACAAGGGGGGAGGGAAGGGAAAAAAAAAAGAAAAAAAAAAAAAAAAAAGAGTGGGCAGACACAGAAAGGGTTAAAGGGAAGGAAATTTCTGGAACCTTCTATTCTGCGGCGCTACCCAGCGAGCGGAGGGCTTGAGGACTGCGCAGATGGTGGCGGTGGCACCGGGCACAGCTCTTCGGTCCAGCTTCGTCTTCCCCCCCCACGTATGTACCCCCCTTTTGAGGAGGACGGGGCAGGGAGCTGCAGCAAAGGTATTTTTTAAATTCATCCCTAAGTTGGGTTCCCCAAGTGTCTGCGTGACTTGCTCCTCCGTGGCTGCTGCTGTTGTGCGTCAGAGCTGTTTTCTCAATGGAACGCCGGGCACAGGTTGTCCTAATGTCACTCTCCTCGCCATTGCCGTGCTGCAGAGGAGGCTGGTGGCAGGCGTGGGGGGGGAAGAGATGACAACTTTGCAGACTGTCGTGGAGTGCTGCTTATCTTCCTGCCTTTTTATTTTAGAATTATTTAATCCTCCCCCCCACCTCTCTCTGGAGGGGTTAACAGGCGGCCCTGCCTTTCCCAAGCTGGGAGGTTTGTCACTGCGTAGTTGGGGAGAGAGAGAGAGGAAAAAAAAAAAAACAAAGTGGTGAAGGGTGACGCAGTGATCATTGCAGGGCATGTCGTCGGCCAGCCTTTGGCTTATTTTTTTATTTTATTTTATTCTTCCCTCCCCCCCCTTTCGTTTTTAAAAAAAAAACAAAAAACCAAAACCAAAACAAGCAGTTCAAAGCCAGGTATAACCCGGGCACCTTCCAGATGCTTCCAACAGCAGCTGAAAGGGGTTAAGGATGAGTCGGGGAGAGGGGAAGGCCGGCGTTTAGGGATTAAATGTCATCATTTTGGCGTTGGAAAGTTGTTTACCTTGCTCTCGCCGTGTCTCCAGGCTGGCAGCCGGCCAGCTCACATGTGATAGTCTTCCCTCTGCTGCTGCATCATTAACCAACTGCCGGAGCCGGCTCCCCATTGGCTCAAGGGCGGGCTCAAGCCTGAAAGCCGCGATCCCATTGGCCCAGGAGCTTGATGGCAGGTGAAAAGCCCTCCCGGATTGGCCAAGGGCTGGGTGTCAAAATCCCGACGTTGGGGTTTTGGGTTTGTTTTTTCTTTCTTTTTTTTTTTTCCTTCCTTTTTTTTTTTCCCCCACTTGCTTCAAAGTGCCGGCAGGTCCTACCCCGCTCCTTCTTCCCTTTTCTCTGCCTTTTCCTTCTTCCCTGACTGTTCTTTGCCCACTCCCTGCCTGTTCCCTATTCCGTGCCTGTGTCTTGCCTATTCCCGGTTCTGTGCCTATTCCCTGTCATCTCCCTATTCCCGGTTCTCTGCTTGTTCCCTATTCCCTGTCCTCTCCCTAATCCTGGTTCTCTGCCTGTTCCCTATAACTCATTTCTGCCTCTTTCCTATTCTCTCCCTTCTTTCCTATTCCCCGTTCTCTGTCTGTTCCCTATTCCATTTCTGCCTGTTTCCTATTCCTTCCTTCTTTCCTGCCTATTCCCTGTTCTCTGCCTATTTCCTATTATCTCCCTATTCCGTTCTCTCTCTATTCCCTGCCTGTTCCCTATTCCCTGCCCGTTTTCTGCCTGTTTCTTACCTATTCCCTGCCCTCTCCCTGCCTGTTCTCTATTCCCTACCCATTCTCTGCCTATTCCCTGTTCTGAGCCTGTTTCCTACCTATCCCCTGCCCGTTCCCTATTCTCAGCCCTTTTCCTACCTATCCCCTGCCCGTTCCCTACCTATTCCCTGCCTATTCCCTGTTCTCAGCCTGCTTCTTACTTATTCCTTGCCCGTTCTCTGNGTTTTCTGCCTGTTTCTTACCTATTCCCTGCCCTCTCCCTGCCTGTTCTCTATTCCCTACCCATTCTCTGCCTATTCCCTGTTCTGAGCCTGTTTCCTACCTATCCCCTGCCCGTTCCCTACCTATTCCCTGCCTATTCCCTGTTCTCAGCCTGCTTCTTACTTATTCCTTGCCCGTTCTCTGCCTATTCCCTGTTCCCTGTCTGGTTCCCTGCCAGCACTCTGCCTATTCCCTGCTTGTTTCCTGCCTAATCCCTGCCTTCTCCCTATTCCTTGCCCGTTCCCTGCCTGCTCCCTCCTATTCCTAGCCCGTTCCCTTCCTATTCCCTGTCTATTCTCTCCTATCCCTACTCATTCCCTGCCTTCTCCCTGCTTCCCCCTCACCCATTCCCTTGGGAAAGTTGTTCCATGCTCACGTTCTGCCTATTCCCTCCCTATTCCCTTCTTGCTCCCTGACTTCTCCCTGCCTATTCCCTGCTCTCCCTCTTTCCCAGCCCCAGGGGAAGGCAGGACAGGAGCACTTTTCCCCTGTGTGATCCCACAGCCCCGGGGAGGTTTCATTTGTCCCTGCCACCATAAGGATGACGTGTCAGAGCTGCCAACCGTGGGGAAGGGGAATGTCCTGTGCTCTGGGGCTTTTCTCCTCACTCACTGCCTTTCCATTAAGCATTGGCAGGAGTATAAACTGCTGAGGGCAGGGATTGCACCTGGAAATTATGTTGTGGGAGTATCTGGAGAAGTGAAAAAACGATCTTGCCCCAAACTCAGCATTTTTTTGCCTACGTATGAGTTGGCCTGAGGCTCAGTGAGGGCCAAAGACAGCCCAGAGGGATGGGGCTGTAAAGGTTTGCAAAAGAAATCCCAGCATTAGAAAGCAGGGACAGAAGGGAGGATTGGGAAGGAATGGGGACGGATGGACGGGAGACTGAGGGCAACTCTGGAGAGAGGATGAGGATATGAAGGAGAGAACGTTTTTCTCTCTTAACTATTTAGGATGTTATTTTTTTCACCTCTCTTCTTAATGCCACCAGCAATGAAGATGGCAGCTGTGCTGAGGACACAACCAGCTTTGAGGCTGAGGAAGCCTCCCTGTTATGCAGTGAAGGGGTAACTTTGCTTTTTCATACCACAAGGGAACATTACCCCGCAGCCTTTCATCGTGCCCAGGCTTAACCAAGTTTAAGTACAAGCATTTAATCTTTATTACTCACTGACATCTTTGGTGGGGGGTCCTGTTGTTTAGCAACAACCTCTGGGCTCAGCACCCGCTCAGACACACCGCGGCCGCCATCTCCATGGCTTGGGCAGCAGCAGCTTGTCTATCCTCTGAGAGAGAAAGAAAGGGAGAGAGAGAAGGGCTGTGTTTAGACATGGACACCCACCCTGAGTGAATTTTGGGTGGGTTGGTGGCACAGGCCGCAGGCGCTGCGGATTTTTCACCCTGACTCCGTGGCTTTGCGCAGTGCCGTAGAGGGGATGATGCTGTTCCCAACAGCAGGAACATTAGAAAACAGGCAGGAGGTGCCACTCCCCACTTTTATCCACCCCCCCCTCCCCTCAACCCGCTCCTCCTCTTCCCCATTGCCATCTTTCTTGCCTCCCCTCCTTTGCTGCCAGATTCCATAGGGAATTTCAGACTCTTGCTGCAGTCATCACAAGCCCTTCCTGACTCACTGAGCCTTCACTGGCTGGAGCTGGCTCCCTTGGAACATCCTCTCCTCCTGCAGCGCCAGTTCCGCAGAGCAGGGGAACAAGAGGAACAGCAGTGATGATGGTGGTCCCTGCAGCAAGATGGACAGGCATAAACACACTCAAACACACAACAGTCGGAGGTAACACCAGCAGCTGGGCTGAGAAAGGATGCTCGGTTGCACAAAGATGGGTGGGTTGAGTGGGGTATTTTTTGGGGGAGTGTGTCAGAACAGGAAAACCCTCAGAGTTTTTCCCCCATGGGATGGAGGTCCCTGTTAATTTGGAGAGCTAGTGATGGAGGACCCTGCTAATTTTCAGAGCTAGAGCTTCCTACTGGCATTTCTTGGTCCTAAAGAAGGAGGTTAGACATGTACTTTTCAAGTGTCTCTGTATTCAAGGTAGGGATGCAGTTGTTTTTATTCCTCTTGCTGCCATCTTTTTGCCACAGTGGTGGCTTGCTTGCCACTGTAACACAGGCAGGGTGAGGAGACTGAGATAAAAGAGGTGGTATTTCAATGTTAAACTTCAGCTGGTCTTGCCCCAGCAGTAGTTTGCTCGCCACTGGAATGCAGGGAGGGCGAGGAGACCGAGATAAAAGAGGTGTTATTTCAATGTTAAACTTCAGCTGCAAATCTCATTACTTGGGAATTGAGGTTACTGGCAGCAGGTAAATCTGTGAGACTGGCAAGAAATGAGGCTAAGGAGGGGACAGGGGTGTGTTTCTGTGGGACGGTGGTGATTTTGGAGAGGGGCTGGATGTTCTGTGCTGGTTTGCTGCGTGCTGCCACAAAAGGGCTGGGGGAAAGCTGTCATTTCTTCCTCCCTCTGCCACCCGTGTGCGTGACATTGTGTAAGCTGATTCATTAGCCTGTGTTCTGGTTGCCTTCCTTTGCAAAGTGGGGTTTGCTCTATCCCTCAGCCCTAGTGCAGCATTATGACGCAGCGTCGGTTACCGCCTCGGCGCCGCCGGTAAAATCCGCTCCCGACTTTTTTGTGGTGGGATTTTGGGGGGAAGAAAAAGTTGAAAGAATGGCAAAATGTTGACAAAAAGCCTCACCTTCTGGTTGTTCTCTGTTGGGGAAGGAGGGCTCTCCCACTGCCGAGCCAGCCATGATCTCTCCCTGCACTTGTTTTGCCGATGGTCATGTTACATCTGTGACGCAGTCCCATTTTTGCTGCTGGTTCCTCGCTGGGCTTGACGGGGTTGAGCTGACGAGGGCACCAGCATGAATATGGTTAGAAACATTAATTTAATATCCATGTCCCATCCTACCTGAAAGGGCAGGAATATCAGCATCCACCTATTTCTCCCTTCCCCCCCTCACCCTCATGGACGGCAGAGGAATGGGAATGAACACAGCAGCACCCCTGGCCATTTTGTTGCTCACAGAGTAGACCAGGAGCCTGCAGCGACGCTGCTGCTGCTGCTGTTCATTTTCATGTCACACAAACAGCATCAGGCTCCGTGGCAGGAGCTTTACTGATGCTGTGAGAAGCTTAAACTCTACAAGCAACCACATAGAATCATAGAATAGCTTGTATTGTAAAGGGATTTATACCATACGTTAGATTGCCCTTCATAGAATCATAAAATGGTTTGGGTTGGAAGGGACCTTAAAGATTATCTAGTTCCAGCCCCCATGACTCCAATCCCCCACCTCCCACCAGGTTGCTCAGTGCCTCATCCAGCCTGGCCTTAAACACTTCCAGGGATTGAGGGGACATCCACAACCTCTCTGGGAAACTTCACTTATTTGGAAAAATTCACTAAAGTGCCCCAACTGCCAAATATTCTGCCCTCGCTCCTTTTACTAATCGCTTCCAGATCTGTCCAGAAAATTCACTGCTGCCACAGACTTGCTTCTTTTTTTCTTCTAAAACTTGTTTGTGGTGTTTTCTTACAGCGTGGCTGGGCAAGAGAAATGTTTTAGTTGGTTGAATAGCTGTGTTGTTGATGCTAATGGGCAGAGTTGCTTGTATCCTCTATATATTTGTATATAGATAGAGGCAGTGCCAACCCCAGGTTGTGAAGATGTCCATATTCTGGAAGGAGAATAGGAAATATTTGAAGTTAAATATATAGAATCATAGAATGGTTTGGGTTGGAAGGGAACATAAAGATCATCAAGTTCCAATCCCCCTTCCATAAGCAGGGACCCTCCTACTAGACCAGGTTTCTCAGTGCCTCGTCCCAGCCTGGCCTTAAACACCTCCAGAGAAGGGAGAAGTCTGTCCTCACCCATCCAAAAGTTTTGGTGCAAAGTGTCAGCAGAAACAGCCAAGGCAGGAGTCTCACAAAATGGTTTCAGTGGTGTGGGGAGATGCCAGAGCTGTTTACGCTGGCACAGCTCCGAGGAGGTACCGAGAGCCGCTGCAAGGTCATTCCCCTGACTCATTGTCAGAGACCAGTTGATTCCAGAACTCCCAGTCCACATTTCCTGCAAGACCAGCACTGCCCCAATCCCAAACCTGGAGGGCAGGCTGGAAAACTAATGGTAGTGCAGTAGTGGGCCACCCAGATCAAAAGCCTGGATCAAAAAAAAAAACCTAAACAAAACAGCATCTCAGAAGTGGTTTTAAAATCTTTGTAGGTAATTTGTTTCTTGAGCTAAGCACAAAAACTTTGCATTAGATCCTTCATCCCATTTCCCCCCAGGATTTGCCTTGGACTGCTGGGAATCAGGCATGTGTTTAAGGACTAGGCATCGACTTACATTGTGTTCCAGGAAGAAAAGTGTCTGTATATATTTGCATTCCTGTTCCTGTCGTCTCTCTCGGGCTGACTCTGCAGCTGCTCCCAGCTCGGTGGTGTCTGTTGAGTCACTCTTGTCTCTCACGTGCTTTCAGTTTCAGGTACCTCAGCTCCAAAGCTGTCTTGTCCCTTCCGGGGCTTCCACGTTGTGCTCTGCTGTTCCTCTTTGTCCCTGCCCACCGGTATTTTCAGATGACTCAGGGCAACCAACCATGGACACGTTAGGGCTGTCTCTGGTCTTTCCAGCTTCCCAGGCAGCAGTGCAGTGGTTAATGCCTTGAGGGCCCGGAGCTAAACAGCTTTGTTTGTTCCCATCTTTGCAGTAACAAAGCTCAGTTTGGAGGGGGGGTGTTATCTGTCTCCTTTTAAAAAGAGAGGAATATGGACTCATACACCCCACATTTTGCCAGCCCATCTACCCGAGGTCTGGGGACAGCTCTTGCCCTGACTGCTGTAGGGGTAGTGAGACACTGGAACAGGTTGACCACAGAGGTTGTAGATGCTCCCTCTCATCCCCAGAAGTGATAAGGACAGGCTGGAGGAATTGGGGTTCAGCCTGGAAAAGAGAAGGCTCAGGGGGGACCTCAGAGGAGCTTATCAATGTCTGAAGAGGGCTACAGAAAGGCTGGGGTAGGACTTTTGAATAGGATATGGGATGGAAGGACTAGAAATAATGGATGAAGATGGGAAGAGGGGAGATTTAGGCTGGAGAAAAGAAAGAAGTTCTTTGCTGTGAGTGTGGTGAGACACTGGAAGAGGTTGCCCAGAGAGGCTGTGGATGTCCCCTCCTGGAAGTGTTTAAGGCCAGACATGTGGAAATTGGGGTTGCTTAGCCTAGAGAAGAGAAGNGATTTAGGATGGAGAGAAGAAGTTGTTTCCTGTGAGGGTGGTGAGACACTGGAAGAGGTTGCCCAGAGAGGCTGTGGATGCGCCCTCAATCCCTGGAGGTGTTTAAGGCCAGGCTGAATGATGCTGGTGTAGTGGGAGGTGTCCCTGTCCATGGCAGGGGGGGGTTGGAACTAGTTGATCTTGAAGGTCCCTTCCAACCCAAACCATTCTGTGATTCTAAGCCAGCCTTAGCCTTCAGCATCATTATTCTCTACTTCTCAAAACAGAAAGAACCTGGCTGCTAATCCTGCTGCCAGTGACGACTCTTCGCCTACAGGGAGGCATATGTGATAGCTTGTCTGCTCAAAACTGAGCCAACACAGTGTGATTCAGACCTTAAGCTTTCCAAGGAAGAGAGCAGAGCTATTTCTGAGCGAAGCACATCTATCTCCTTGGCTCCCCACACACACACAAACGCTGCATAGGAGGGGTCCAACAGCAGCCACCAGGTTTGGATTTGGATATACAGCTCTGTGTTTGGGTATACAGCTCAAATGTGACCTCATTCATGTCTATAAATGTGGAAAGGGGGAGTGTCAGGAGGATGGAGCCAGGCTCTTCTCAGTGACCTCCTGTGATATGATAAGGGGCAATGGGTGCAAGGGGGAACACAGGAGGTTCCACAGAAATAGGAGACAAAACTTTGTCAGGGTGAGGGTGAGAGAAGAGTGTCCCAGGCTGCCCAGAGAGGGTGTGGAGTCTCCTTCTCTGGAGACATTCAGACCCCACCTGGACACTTTCCTGTGTGACCTGGTCTGGGTGTTCCTGATCCAGCAGGGGGATGGGACAAGAGAACCTCTTGAGGTCCTTTCCAATCCCTAATAGTCTGTGATTCTCTATGATTCTGTGAAATGCTCCTTAAAAATTGAGTGGATGATGGAATCAAATAGCTCAGGTGCTCAAGGGACTCTTGACAGGAGTTTGGTTGGTACTTTGCTGCAAGTTTTTTGTCAGATCTTTCTGCTGTGGACAGTCCTAAGCCAAGCCAGGATGCTAAGGCCATGTCTGGTTTTTAGGGTTATACTTTGAGAAACATCTAGCAGTATTTGGTTCTTTTTGCTCTTTGCTGGCATAGGGTAACCTTTTGTCTCCTGACCCACACAAAATAAACCAGCACCTCCCTTAGATGTTACCTGGAATGTAGCTGGAATGCTCCTGGGGGAACACCATGTTCCTCACTATTCAAATGGCAACAATTACCTCCCTGCCACCGCTTTCAAGACCTGCAATCAGTACTTTGAGAAGTTGGGAACAGAAAATTACTCTCCTGGTTCCAGCTACTCCAGGGGATGGTATTTTTTAGCTTCAGCCCAAGCTGTGTAAAGCTAGATGAGTGCTGCACCTTCTTACTGCTCTTCTACCAACCAGGTTACAGAATGGTTTGGGTTGGAAGGGACATCAAAAATTACCCTGTTTCAACCCTCCAACCTTAGGCAGGGACACCTCCCACTACACCAGGTTGCTCAATGCCTCATCCAGCCTGGCCTTAAACACCTCCAGGGATTGAGGGGGCATCCACAGCCTCTCTGGGCAACCTCTTCCAGTGTCTCACCACCCTCACAGCAAAGGACTTCTTTCTTCTCTCCAGCCTAAATCTCCCCTCTTCTAATTTGCATCCATTCCTCCTATTCCTACCATCCTGGACCCTATTCAAAAGTCCTACCTCAGCCTTTCTGTAGGTCTCCTTCAGGTAAATGCAAGTTATGACCTTCAGGTCATGTAAGTGCAATGCTTTTCTTCCCCCAGGTTAAGTTTGCCTGGTTTCACCTTGTGAAACCTGAAATCCTCCACAGGATTCAGTGGTTCAGTAGTTCCCACGTCCTCCCACAGATGGGCTGTGGTTTTGCCTGGGAACTCTCAAGAAAAAAAAGGGTCTGACTCCAGGGAAGTTCAAAGCAATTTCAGAGGAGCAGAGGATCAGAAACCTTAATACTTAGCACTCCTTGAATGGTCACTGCTAAAACTGCTCCCTTCAGTTCAGATTAGCTCTGGGGCAAGCAATTTCAAGTTTGATGTGTTTTACTTAGCAGTCTGAAACCAAGTCCTAGGATTTAAAAAAGGAACAGGTCTTGGGAATAAATCCTAAGTATTTTCATGCTGTTGCACAGTTATGAAAGGCCCTTTCCAACACAGACATATCATCCATGAGTCTTATCACCAGGCTTCTGCAAAAGATAGGTAATCTTCAAAAAGTTTTTTGTTTTTAGACTCCTTTGTTAGATCCAAGCACCACAGGATCAGGTCAGGGTGACCACCACAAAGCAAGATGTGCTCCTCAGACCTCATCAAAGCCAAGTATCAGCCATCAAAGAAACTATCTATCTATCTATCTATCTATCTATCTATCTATCTATCTATCTATCTTATCCATCCATCCATCCATCCCCTGACCTCCCCTAAATTATCTGGAAAAGCTGCTTCTCCCAACATCAAGCAAACAAAATCCTAGCCTTCCCCTCATCCTCAAACCCTCAGATCACTCTTAATAGGAATTAAAATTAGTGACTCAAAATGTCAAGCAGGCCAGACTGTCCCATGGCTCAAACAGACCTGAATGGGACAAAAAGATCCTCAGGCTTTTACTCTCAGGATGCCCCAGGCTAGGGTTCAGTCACCTCAGGGTTTTGGGATTAGAGGGGTAGTGGGGCAGACAGCACAAGGTTTGCAGCCCCAGGGCACCTTTTGGCTTTTCTCTTCATTATTTACATTGCAATTGTAAGGCTACAGTAGTAGGACTAATGGAATAGGCTGTGTTTGCTCAGGAACAGGATCTGGAGGTATCATCATAATTCTAATCCAGGAAAAAAAAATATTTTCCATTCTCCATGCATCTCCAGAGCCACCTTCTAGTCCCAGTCACTCACTCCACAAAGCCATGCAGCATCTCCCCTGTCATCACAGAAACATGGAATGTCAGGGATAGGAAGGGACCTGGAGACATCTGGTGAGGTTCAGGGACTGCCAGAGCAGGAACACCCCAGATCAGGTCCCACAGGAAGGTGTCCAGGTGGGGTTTGAATGTCTCCAGAGAAGGAGACCTCACACCCTCTTTGAGCAGCCTGGGACACTCTTCTCTCACCCTCACCCTGACCAAGTTTCTTCTCCTATTTCAGTGGAACCTCCTGTGTTCTAGCTTGCACCCATTGCTCTTTGTCAATCACTGGAGGTTACTGAGGCCATTCTAGCTCCATCCTCCTGACACTCACCCTTCCCATATTTACAAACATGAATGAGGTCACCCCTCAGTCTCCTCTTCCCCAAGCTAAAGAGCCCCAGCTCCCTCAGCCTTTCCTCCAATCCCTTCATCATCTCTGTGGCTCTGCATCCAGTCCCAGTCACCAACTCCACAAAGCAATGCAGCACCATCCCTGCCTTCAACTAGTTTCCCCTATGGGATATCCCACAAGTCACCACTGGGCACAGCTGGAGAGCCAGTGCACATTTTATCCATCCTTGACCTCCCCAGCACCACACCTAACAGGACACCCAGATGCAGTTACATGCACCCCCAGGCTGAGGAAGCTTCCGAGTTTGAAATCTTAGAAGTTCACCATTTCTACTCCCAGCACAGGTCACCACATGCCCCGTCACACCCCTCTTCCCCACACCTGCTCTGACTCATTCCCTGGCTTGGAATCACAGAATGGTTCAGGTTAGAAGGAGCCTTAAAGATCATCTAGTTCCAACCTCCCTGCCATGGGCAGGGACACCTCCCACTAGAGGTTATACTGAAGTGAAACCAGGTTTTATCAAACTGTACTTAATGAACAAGCCTTTGGTCTCCAGCTGCAGCAGGATGTTTCTGGGAAGTTAGTCTGGCTTCAGGGAGAAGAAGAAGGGAAGGGACTCACTGATGTTCAGACCCAGATCGGTCTCTGGAAGTCTCAAGCCTCTAGAGAACCTCTGTTTTTAAGCAGCACAAACAGAAGTGACATTTCCACCAACTGGTTTTGAAAACCCTAATGGAGACTGCTTTTTATTGAGACAAGGAAAAAAAAAATCAAAGCAATCCTCATTTTGAGCCTGCTTCTGAAAGATGCTGCTGTGGCACTTCATCTGTGCTCTCACTGACTCCTGGGTCCAGCTTCTCAAGAGTGAATCTGAGGCAGGGAAGACAGTGCCTCATGGATAACTGTGCCAGCACTACAGACACTGGGGAGGGAACCTGCTTTCCACTTGTATTTCACCTTGTTGCCCCAGATAATGGATTTAGAAACGACAGTAAATACCCAGACAGAGTAATTTAGTGCAGTCCTTTCTTCTTTTCTTAGGACATGCACTTTTCCTCGGAGACTTTTCTTCTGCTGCCTGTGGGCACACGTCAGGATACAGACACTGAAGGGGAATCTTGGATCTGGTTACAAAACTAATGCAAAGAGTTGCCAGAAACATTAAAAGTGAAGCTCCCAACTCTGCTTCTGCCACTCTTGATTCCATTTTACATCAGCCTCTGCTGATGGCATAGCCATCAGTATGGGTTAGCCATGGTGGCCAGGGTTTAAGAGGTGCCAGGGTACATGTGTGCAAACATAAAGTGGCTTCCAGCACCCCCATTTAGAGGCACAAAGATGATGAAGGGATTGGAGCATCTCCCTTCTGAGGAAAGGCTGAGGGAGCTGGGGCTCTTCAGCTTGGAGAAGAGGAGACTGAGGGGTGACCTCATTCATGTCTATAAATATAGAAAGGGTGAGTATCAGGAGGGTGGAGCCAGGCTCTTCTCAGTGACCTCCAGTGATAGGACAAGAGGCAATGGGTGCAGCTGGAACACAGGAGGTTCCACAGAAATAGGAGAAAAAACTTTGTCAGGGTGAGGGTGAGAGAAGAGTGTCCCAGGCTGCCCAGAGAGGGTGTGGGGTCTCCTCTGGAGACATTCAAACCCCACCTGGACACCTTCCTGTGGGACCTGATCTGGGTGTTCCTGCTCCAGCAGGGGGATGGGACTAGATGATCTCTTGAGCTCCCTTCCAATCCCTGACATTCTGGATTCTGTGATGTATCCCCACTGTGCTGAAGCACAAAGACTGCAGGTAACCACCACAGCTCTGCTGCTTCTCAGCCCTGCTCACACCTACTCCCCTGCCAACAGCCGTCAGCCACTCGTCTGCACACTCTCCTCCTTCCTCCACAACTTTCCTTCAACCATTTACAGTCACATTGGCAAACTCTCCCTTTTCAGCTTTGCTTCTGACCCACACTCAATGTAGTTTAAATGCAATTTAATTTGCCTTCTCCCTGTGGAGTTTAAAATTTGTCTCAGAAAGATCTGCAGCTCCTTGCTGACAAAAAGCCTCTTCACAGGCCATGTGACACCACTGACAAAGGAAGTTCCATCACAATTAGTCACATTTCCTTTCCCTGTCACAGAAAGCACCTGATCTATCCTGTCCTCTCTGACAATCCCAGATCATTAAGTGATGAACAGCCAGAACACTCCATGCCTTGGGCAGAATGAGGGTTACAGCCTGGTTCTACCTCCAGTGGCATGAAAAAAGTATTTTTGAGAACACAAACTTTCCCTCAACACCTTCAGTGTCAGGTTCTGACCTGCAAAGACATTGTCACTCCTTGCTGGTGAGAGCTTCAGTCCATTGCACCTGGAATGGAGCATCCAGCTCAAGAGTTTTCTGCTTAACAAAAGGGAATGGTTTCTCCAGGGGATACCATGGACAGAATGAGGCACAAGTTTGACTGGAAAAGAGAAGAAAATAAATTATGATGCCTAAAGGATCACATGGAGATTTGTTTTGCTTACTCTGGAAGGTCCAGAATTAATTGATAAGC
The DNA here is from genome assembly GCA_013400935.1 of Turnix velox. NCBI lineage: Eukaryota > Metazoa > Chordata > Aves > Charadriiformes > Turnicidae > Turnix > Turnix velox. Next base: position 24,183 of record VZTY01028161.1, read on the forward strand.
TGCAGGTTGGGAAAAATCAAGTCTTTGACACAATTCAGTGATGGGTTTTGCCAGTGAGGTTGATGCTTGGACTAGAGGATCTGAAAGGCCCCTTCCTACCTTGGCAAGACCATGATCTGGACTTGCCTTGCTCCTGCAGCCTGGATTAAAGATGCCAGGCAGGGCTGGAAGTTCCCTTCCAAGGGGTAGACCAGGATTTCTTCCCTTTTTGCTAGGACAGCACAAACTTTCCCTCAACACCATCATTGTCAGGCTCTGGACTGCAAAGACCTTGTCACTCCTTGGTGGTGAGAGCTTCAGTCCATTGTACCTGGATGGTTGCATCCAAGAGTTTTCTGCTTAACGAAAGGGAATAGTTTCTCTAGGGGACACCAGGGACAGAATGAGGCACAAGTTTGACTGGAAAAGGGAAGAAAAGAAATTATGATGCATAAAGGATTATATGGAGATCTGTTTTGCTTACTCTGGAAGGCCCAGAATTAATTGATAAGCTGCAGGTTGTGAAAAATGAAGTCTTTGACACAATTCAGGAAAAAAAATAAAGGATCACACGGAGATCATTTTGCTTTCTTTGGAAGGCCCTGAAATGCTTTAATTAATATCTGCAGGTTGTGAAAATTTAAGTCTTTGACATAATTCAGTGATGGGTTTTGTCAGTGAGGTTGATACTTGGACTAGAGGATCTGAAAGGCCCCTTCCTACCTGGGCAAGACCATGATCTTGCCTTGCTCCTGCAGCCTGGATTAAAGGTGCCAGGCAGGGCTGGAAGTTCCCTTCCAAAGGGTAGGCCAGGATTTCTTCCCTTTTTGCTAGGACAGCACAAACTTTCCCTCAACACCATCACTGTCAGGCTCTGGACTGCAAAGGAGTCAAGACCTTGTCACTCCTTACTGGTGAGAAGTTCTGTACATTGCACCTGGATGTGGAAGGAAATCTGTTGTGGTCTGAGGGGTGGGTTTCTTCATCACTTAGTTCATTTAGAATCACAGAATGGTTTAGGATGGAAGGGACCTTCAAGATCATCTAGTTCCACCCCCCCTGCCATGGGCAGGGACACCTCCCACTACACCAGGTTGCTCAGTGCCTCATCCAGCCTGACTAGTAAAGAACTTCTTTCTTATCTCCAGCCTACCTCCTACATCAGCCTCAACTGTTCACAAGATGCCAAAAAAACAACATGTGTCAATAAAATAACTAACCCAAGGTTAACTGTCTTACTTTCTAATCAAGTGAAATAAATGAATCTTTCTCCAGGTACGGAGGTGAAGGATTTTCTCTCTCAGCCTGCAGCCCAGCACAAGCCGTATCTTCCTCTGGAAGCTGGTTTCACATGGTGGCTTAGATTTTCCCACTTTGTATCTAGCACCATTTGAAATCAGTGTTCTAGGAGCAAGAATTACACCGTGGGAGGAGACCAAGGTTCCACCTGTATCACCAACAACCTCTACTCCTTAAAGAAACTTCTTCCAATAGCTCATTTTTTGGCCAGCCATCCACTTTGTACCATCATCTGATTTCTAGACACTTCACAACCACTGTGTGCACCCCCTCAAGCCAGGGCCACAAGAGGACCAGCTGCCTTCAACTGTATTTCTCCTTAATAAACAATGGATAATGACTTCAAGTTGTCCAGAGTAAAGTGATCCAAAAGCTGCATGAAAACCACTGGGTACTTCTTGCCCCCATTCACGTTTCCTTTCCTATACAACCACTAGGGCATTTAATTTGCTAACTTAAGAGGAAATCTATTTCCACTCTGTGCTTGGGGACTTTTATCACCACGGAATTATCATTCCACAGCTCCCAGAGACTTGCTCTGCAAACACAGATTCTCTACAACGATTTCATCTCAGAAGTTAAACACAGAAGTGCCTTCAGCAGTGATGATGATGTCACACAGACAACCAACCCACCCCTTTTTCCATTTCTTAGGTTGTTCTTGTTTATTTTTTTTTCCTTCCAACTTATTGCTGGTATTTCTACTCACTTGCAGATGACTTCTACACCCTTTGCATCCAAACCATTAAAACAAAGTGAAACTTTTTTTTTTTGCTTGAGTCAAACATGACCCAGAACAGAGGGTGGCTGCGTGGATTGAGTGTTTGATCAGCCCTCTTAAAAGCTGCCATCTCCAAGAGGATTCTGCTGTGGGCCAGGAAAATGTCTCTTACACAGGCTGACCGATTTCTCTTGGTGTTCAGAGTCTCAGTTTTTGTCTAGCACCATTTGAAATCGGTTATGATGTAGGGGGAAAAGCAACAATAATGGAAAACTTCATTCCCCCATCCCCTTCCCCAACTCTTCCCCCCAAGTACTTTTATAAATAAACACCAGCAAAAGCAAGCTCTGGCTTCACAGACACACACATGGACTTGCTCTTCTGTTCCCTGACCTGGAGGAACATCCATGGGCTGAGCATCCTGCACTAAAGAAGTACAGTCAGCATCTTGGTGGACCAAGAGGGATGCTGAAGGAGAAATCCAAGCATCTGCCCAAACATCAGGTCTTGCTGCAGAACCACCTCTGCCTATTTCTATTCCATGTGCTATTTGTTTACCTTAACCTGTTATTTATTCATATTTTTTTCCACATTTTAAATAAACTCTGTGCTCCTTGGTATCCAGCTCTGTCGCAAGCAGACAGATCACAACCTTCCCTGATGGCCACTACCTAATGGCTGCAAGTCTCTTCATTTCAGCTCCATTTTCCAACCCTCACGTGAACCACACTCAAAAGTGAGGATTTACACTGATTTTAAAGTGTCAGATTGAGAAGTCTACATATCCCTGACACCTCACACAGCACAACATCAAACCAGGTAATGCTGCACCTCTCTCTCATCCCTCCCCACCAAGAGAAGGTCACTTATTTTACCAGTAGATGGCAACACGTTCTTATTCCATGAGGCCTTTTGCTTAGCACAGAGTTCATGACTTCCTGACTCTTCGTTACCAGTTCCAGACTCTGAAATAACTCATGGGAACTGAGTTTTAGAAAAATGGTGCAGAACTCATGACAATTAGGACAAATTGATTTGGGATGTTTAAGCCCAACTCCCTGGTATCTGCCTCTCCCATCAATGCTGTAATCCCAAAGCTGACATCACTCACAGTCCACACCCACTGATTTTGGGTAACACAACCATCAAATTAAAAAAATTATGGCATATTTAGCTTCATTCTATAAAGCAGTTGACTCCACACATCTCTGCAAAGAACATTTTGAGCTGACAATTGAAAATTACCACATTCTACTCAAATTTCTACTTAAAAACACCAAAGCTCTATTCCTTAAGCATCACCTCTCTCACACTCTAGACCACATGGGCTTTGCTCTTGACTCAGTGTCACATCACAACAGCCACACTATAAATCAGCCTCTTCTCCATGGGGTTTTTACCAAGTTTCTCCACAGTGGACACCATAAGGTTTGGGAGGTTCTGGGAAACTCTCAGCCATCCATTCCAACAACAGAAAAAAAAACAACCAAAAGGCTGCTCAGCAAATGAAACCCCATTCCATGCCCTACCATTAAGCCATTCTGTGAATAAAAACTTGCAATTACCACCTAATGCAAGGTTGAAACATGAAAAATTACCTTCAAGAATCTGCTTGTAGCATAAATAATGAAAGACAAACACTTACTGCTAAGAAATTGCACATTTTTATTTGGGATATTACAAGTCATCACTTGTCTTTACATCTGGTAAAAATAAGGCCTTTTTTTTTGGTTTTTTTTTACAGTTATTTCACTTCAGCTTTAAGTGCATTTCAGCTTATTTTAAAACACAGCCCACACCACACACAATCAAGCTGTCTGGTGACCACCACACTCCATTCCCAGTGCACTGCACCACAGTATTTACAAACAATGCTCAGACTGGGGATGGGATAGACAATGAGCAGCCAGTCACTCTGTGCAGCCAAAACTCCTCCTTAATAACCAGAGATATTATGAGCTCTGACAATACAACTGCTGGGATTGTCCAAAAAAAAAGAAAAAAGTCCCAAAAAGCCCTAAACCATTCTGTGTTAGTCCAACAATCTGTTCCCAGAGGTGGTGAGTGCTGCCAATCCACCAGACAAGAAAGAATGATTTTTGCTTCAGAAGTGAGGCCATTTAGGGTTTTTTTTCTGGGATCACTCAGGGATTCACAAAGCCATAAAGCCATCCTAATTAAGTTTTTGGTTTTAATAAGGAATTCAAAAGAGCAAGGATGCATTGAAAGTAGCAGCTAGCAATGGAGGGCTGAGTCTCAGCTCACAGCCAACACTGTGATGGGAGCTCCTGGAGACACAGGCTTGGCTTAAACACATCCTGAAGCAGCTGCCTCCAGAGATCACATCCATCCACTCCTCCAACTAACCCACTCTGCTCTTCCTCCAGCATGAAGAGAGAAGAGAGTCAGACAGGGAAAGGCTAAATCCAGCATCACTGAGCTACATTTAGCAGCTGAGTCTGCACACACAGAGATCTGAAATGCCATATGTGGAGGAGATGGTTTCAAGTAAAGAAAAAAAAGCAAAGAAACCCCAGCCATAAAGCACCCTTTCTAGCCTGAAAAGCAACAAAATTATCTCCAAAACTGACATCAAGGCTCCAGAAAAATCAAGAGTCCCAAGGAATTACTGTGCTCCTGATAAATGGCCACCACTGATGTCTCTACTGTTCCTTTAATTGGTATTTTCTCCCTACAGGCCAACAAATTCAAAGGCAAGGGATACCTCAGCTATAGAATCCTTCAGTTTTCCATTCCAACAAATCCACCAGAGTCTTTTTAGGAGTATATCAAAGAGCCAGAAAGATATATGGCTTTTTTTTCCTTCATAAAGGCAATTGAAAAACTATACAAGTCTGATTTAAAGGCACGTTTTAATTCAGTAGATACAAAGGAACCCAACTTTGGCAAACCAAGAGGTAGTGCGTGTAAGATCTACCTGTGATAAGAGAGACACAGCCTCAAAAGGCACCCATCTCTAAAGGAAATGAAAAAGAAAACATTTCAGAACACAGAGACAACACAATCATTTATACCATCTCCACCACAAGAATGAACACGAAGCATGCTGGGATTTTAGTGAGCAGAACTAATATTGGACAGTCTTCTATAAGAACAGAGGTGGCACTGAAGGCAGGAGAAGCCACTGTGACAGTGACACCTCCAGTTCTCCCACAGACACAGCCCCTAGATGTGCCACAGTCCATTTTACATCCACAGAAAAGACAATGAGTGGTCCATAAAGCATATATATAAAACACACACATATTATATTCTTTTTACCCTAGTAACAATCTGCTCCAGTTCATCAGTAGTGTAAGACACAGCACAAGATATTCATCTCCAGCAACTCAAGGCAAGTGCAATCATTTCCCAGTTCTATTTTGGCATTTTCAAACAGCAGACTCCCTCCCACACCACCCCCTTGCCCCCCAAAAAAAAGGTCACTCATGCTTTACAGATCTTATATTCGGCAGTACTCGGAGTGCTCTCACGTTTCCTACAAACAAAAAAACAGGTCAAATCAGAGATTTTTTACATTGGAACAGTTTTAACATTCAGCCTGAAAGCACACCCTCAGCTCTACCATTAAAAGCCATAAAACTGCATCATTATTTGCCCTAATCTTATGAAGCAACTGCTGAACTGAGGAGATTTTTGTTCCATTTCATCTAGCATGGAATAGAACAGCATTTGATCCAAATGGATCTTTTCAATTTATGCCTGGGCCATGCTCAAGCTGTCAAAACCTAAACAGAAGACAGAACAGCCATAGGATCCTTAACTGATCTGGGGAAACCATAAGGAACATCCCTTATAATTGATTTTAAATACTATATGTTGCTTAGTACACATCTAATAACCAGAGGATAAATATTTCTTTGTAAGAATGATGCTTTTGTAGTCCAGTAACAGCAAATTTACAATATTTAAACACAGTAGGATTAAATTTTGTAAAAACATCCATATACATGGCTTTTTTCAAGTTCTGGAGTAACTCCTGTTTTGATTTACAGAAAAAGAGATGACCCCAAACCTCTGCACTATTACTCCTGGTCTCTAAGGAGGTTCAGATACCATTAACACACACAGACACAGACAGAACCTTCCTCTCTCCTATCACTGTCATATGTAAAAGGCTGAGATAACATTTAAGAACCCTCCATTCATTTTTTCAGCCCCTCTCTCCAAAAACAAGCCCAGAGAACCTAAAAAATAATCCTTTCTCAGTTAGAAACATCTCACTTCAGAGGTAAAACACATAACTTAATCCCTACATTCCTTCACAAGAAAACCAAAGGTTCATTTTCCTACCTGCCATCTCAAACATAACTGAAATACTGAAAAAAAACCCCCAACTTTTCCTCAAAAGTAAGTGCATTTTGAAAAGACCTTTATATCTTAGAGAGGCAGAACATTTCACCATCACTTTCTCTGAAGTTATGCAATGGAAAAAAGTGACACAAATGAAACACTAGTTCACGGAAGTGTTTGTAGTGCAAACAGTTAGCTGTTAAGGTCATAACTGCAAAATACTGACAAGGAACAATCAAACTGTTTTAAATCTGTCCTGTTGTAGTGAAGTTTGAAGAGTCAGGTTTTCCAAAGACCTGATTTGACTCTACCCAAGTGCACAAGTAATTACAGCTATCACCAAACACAACCAACTACTAAGAACTAGTTTAAAACACAGGAAAATGGAATCAGTTCCAAACAAGAAACTCTATTTGGACCCTTTTTAGGGCTGCGGGATGATGAATCTGAAAAAGAAATCACCTTTTTATAAAAAAATCTTAGAAGAGGATCTGGGCACTTTATTATTTTATTTTTCTGTTAGAAACCTGAAAATGCAGATGAGTCAGTAATCCTGAGAGGCACTGACTCTGGTTTGCTCTGAAAGTCCAATTTCAGAGTCTATGCAATGCAGCAAAGCTGGTTTCCAGCTTCCAGCTCTAGGGAATTATCCCATTAGTTAATAAAAATGAACACTGAATTCCATTTCAGTGAAAGAGGTGCATTCATTCCACTCTTTTTTTGCCTTAGAGAGAAATATGCTTATTATTCACCCTTTAAAGACAAGCCACAACCAAGACACTTGATATGCAACCACTGGAAGCTCTCCATCATTTCCAACACTACCTAAATTCCACACTCTTCCCAAAATTTCCAATAGATCATAATAAAATAATAAAAAAAAAAAAGACACTTAAGCTTCATTGCAAAAGTCCAAAGGAAGTGGAAAGCAAATATATACCTTTTCAAGATTCAATTATTTCTTTTGTGGAGTTTCTTCCATTTCAGCTGGTACATTAGTTTTTAAAATACATGTTTCCTTGCAACTCTCATCAACTGTGTATGAGCTGAACAGCAGAAGGGGGGAAAAAGGTCTAATTGAATGTCCTATAGAACCAGCATCAAATACACAAGAAAGAGAGGGCAAAAAGAGATTTTTGCTGTAATTTGAAGGCTACAGCCCAGCAAGCGGGAGGTGCTGGAGAGGCACAAGAGTTCACAGAAGCTCAGCTGCATCAGGAATCCAGAAAACAGAGAGATTGAAGCCTTAATAAAAGGAGATTAGATGAGGCTTTTCAGACAAGAAAGAGGTTTAATAGTCAGATGTTCACAGCAATGAAGCTTAAGGAAAGCACTGGGTGCAAGAAGACTTTGCATGTTGTAAAATGTTCAGGAATATATCCATCCATTCATTTATCATGATGTTCCTTTAGATGCCTCTTCCTTTCTGCTCCCTGAGAAGTCTCTGCAGAAGCAAAGGCACAAAGTGTTGCCCTAATACTGTTAAATCCCACATACTTGGACCTTCCCAATTGCAGATTATCCAAGTCATGAATGAAAAGCAGCCTCTCAGCAGTCACAGGTACAAACACTCTGCTTTGTAAAGCCCATGTGGAAGGACCTATGGCTAAAACCTCACTGGATATAAGGCAGCTTCAGAGCTCTCCCCAGAAGGGCTCAACATATTT
>VZTY01028162.1:5481-55359 GCA_013400935.1 Turnix velox
AAATTCTTTACAGTGAGGGTAGTGAAACACTGGAACAGTTTGCCCAGAGAGGTTGTGGATGCCCCCTCTCTGGAGGTGTTCAAGACTAGGCTGGACAAGGCACTGGGCAGCCTGATCTAGTGGGAGGTTTCCCTGCCTATGGCAGGGGGGCTGGAACTCGATGATCTTTAAGGTCCCTTCCCACCCAAACTATTCTATGATTCTATGATAAACCCTTCTCTGCAGGGCTCTCTGGTGGAAAGCCCATTGGTGTCGATACTAAGGAATATACTCATGGAAGGTGAGAGAGGACATGGAATTTTTTATCCCAATATCTCAAATTTGTTACAATAAAAGCAGGCTGATATAGATGCACCTCAGAATTTCTCCTGAGGAGACTTGGTGTCTTACCACTACTTCTTAACAGAGATGCTGAAATTTTGAGAAAAATGCCCAGCGACACAGGCAAAATAAAACTGGGGGTTAAGTAGACATTTTTAGCTGATGTAATTTTTCTGCTCATGCTGGGTCTAGAGGCAAGAGGAAGGCTCCTGTCAGTCATTCATATGCTCAGATCCACACTCTCAGGTTTGGGACACTTCCTATGGCAGAAGGAAAGAAGAAGCCACCATGATGCTGCCATGGTTGTGTCAAGAATTTTTATAAAGGACTAAATTTTGTTAATTTTACCACCTTATCCAGGTTTTATCAGATCCTGTGCTCAGTTCAGCTGTTTTAGCCACTACAACTCACTGGTCCAGGAGACATCAGCTCAGATGCTGGGTTTGATCTGCAGTGAAATTGTTCCTTTTGCGCAATTTCACAGCTGGGTTGCCTCTGGCACAAAGGGTCAAATGTTTTGAGTAAATTGTCCTTGGCTCATTCAGGATCAAAGCACAGGTTTTGCCTGGTTCTACTTCTTTCCTCCACCCACAGTGTTAAGGGATCATTGAACCTTTGGTATCCAGTCCCTGGTAAGTACAATAGGAAGTGGTAACTGAAAGCAGCAAAATACCTCCCAAGAGATTTCCTTTGGGTAGGTACCAGTGGACCAACCAAACGCTGAGAAAAGATTAAAGAAGGTGGTGCTTCAGTGTACCTGAGCCAAAGAAACAAGGAGAAGCAGCAGATACAGTGTGTGTTTCCTGGATGGGCATGCTGCTGGCAAACAGGGAATTTGTTTGTGGTGCCAGCTGACGGTGCAGAAGGAGAGGATGAGCTGGTTGGTGCTATGCAGGTAAGGAATTCTGAGCTCTTTGATTTGGCTTTCACAGTCTCAACTTGTGTTTCTGAAGGATACTAAGCGAGGGAGTGAGCAACTCATCCTAGCTTAACATGTCTCATTTTTTAATTTCAGGTAAGTCGATGTTCTTCTGTCCTTTGGAGGAAAAAACAAGATAATATCTCTGTATCTCTGAAGTAATAATTTTCATTAAGACATTATTGGAATGTTAGGCAGTATTCCTATTTTAGTAGACTACATAGTACAAGTATTGGGTCACATTATGCCCACAGGAGAATCAGGTGAAGATCAACGAGAGGACAGAGTATCTTCAGGAAGAGAATCATACCGTCTAGGTATAACTACTGCTTCTAGTTGTAATAATGTCAAAACTCTATAAATACTGGGAAGAGAAAATTTAGATGCAGGTGTGACTGGTCTCATTTCTGTCTTATTCTACTTTACGAATTACATTTTCTGTCTAAGCTAAGAGACAATTGAGCTGTTTGCAGCATCCATGTTTTAGGAGTCTAATGGAGCTTAATCAGGCACCTATTGCTATCTTCAAAGTGATATCTCTGTTGTAACCCGCTTGCTTTAGTTGAAATGGATTTCTGGGAAATAAAGGTCTGCACCTTCTTCCTCACTTTCTTAGATGAGAAAATTAACCACAGGCTTTACAGATATTTCTAAATTTTTTTTCTGGATATTTAGATAATAATTTAAACAGGGAAAGCCTCCTCAAAATGCTGTGTTGGCCAGGTTCAGCCTCTGCTCTGAGCAGTAAGAGATTATCTATCTGGAATTCCATGAGACACAGTCCTCCACAACATCCTTCTCTCAAAATTGGAGAGATATAAATTTGATGGGTGGACTGTTTGGTGGATGAGGAATTACTTGGTTGGTTGCATACAGAGTGTAGTGGTCAACAGCTCAATGTTCAGTGACAAGTGATGTCCCTCAGGGGTCTTTACTGCTGTTTGGTGTTTTCATCAATGACATAATGGTATGGAATCCACTCTCAGCAAGTTTGCAGATGACACCAAGCTGAGTCATGCAGTTGAGGAGATGAAAAAATAGACATGACATAGCAATGTGCACTTGCAGCCCAGAAAGCTGACCTCATCCTGGACTGCACCAAAAGCAGCATGTTCAGCAGGCAGAAGGATGTGATTCTGGCCCTCTACTCAAGTCTCATGGCACCCTGCCTGGAGTACCATGTCCAGCTCTGGAGCCCTCAGCTCCAGAGGAAAGATATAGAGCTGTTGGAGTGAGACCAGAGGAGTGCCACAAAAATTATCAGAGGGATGGAGCACCTCATCTGTGAGGACAGACTGAGAGAGTTGGGGTTGTTCAGCCTGGAGAAGAAAAGGCTCTGGGGAAAACTTATTGCAGGCTTTTATTAGTTAGAAGTGGGTTTTAAGAATTATGGGTTCTGTTGTGATATGACAAGGGCTAATAGTTTTAAACTAAAAGAGGATTTAGGCTTGAAAGGGGGAAGAAATTCTTTACAGCAATTAGTGTTGTGAGACACTGGCATATGTTGCCCAGAGAGGTGGTAGATGCCCCATCCCTGGAAGCATTCAAAATCAGGCTGGATGGAGCTCTGAGCAACCAACTTCAGTTGAAGATGTCTGCCTATTGCAGGGGACTTCTACTAGATGATCAATGGAGGTTCTTCCCAACCTAAACTATACTGTGATTCTCAGATTTTTATTTGAGATTTGATCCAAAGCAAATAGAGGAGATATCAGATCTCAGTAAGAGTTGTAGTTCATTAAGTTTTGTCTGCAGGACAGAAAGGCCTGCATGTCAACCTTCCAAAGGGGCCTACTTCTGAAAGTTTTTTTCTGAAAACACTAGCGGAAGCTGGCTCTAAAGTCAGAGCAGTCAGAGAAAGTAGACAGATGTCTCCTTTGTATTTTGAGGAGTGGGCTGGATCCACGAATGTTGAGCAGCAAAATAAAGGTAGGTATCTGGGGAATTTCAGTCCTTCCTGGGTGAGCAGCAGCTGCATAGAGACTTCAAATATTTGAAATAGGTGGATGTGGATTACATTTTCCAATTCCACAGATTTTAAGGAGGCATGTTGAGGCTTGTCTACACTAAAAAAGAGTGGAGATGCCAAAAACTTTACGCTTCCAAAGCACAGAAGGATTTTCCATTCATAAGGTTAAATCCCTTTAGAGTGGCCTGTCTGAACAGTCAGAGCCTGTGTGCACTTGGTCTAGGAACAATCAATGAGTAAAATATTTAATGACATTTCTTGTATTTCCCATTCATAGTCACTCTCCTTGCAAAAAAAAGCCCTTTTTTTGTGGTGATGTGTACTTTTCCATCCTTGACAAAACAGAAGTACAAACGACCATTACAATACAAAAAAAAAGATCATTAAAATACTTTTGATTCTAGATGTTCAGTGTGAGCTTGGAGTGGAAGTTTGTGAGTGGGAAACAATGCATTTCTCATTAAGTCCAAACTAGTTCTTCTGTCCCTGTTGATGATCTGTCCTTGTTTCAAACCAATTAAAGTGGAGCTAATCTCTCTGTTGGTTTGAGGCACACTGCCTTTGTTACATACAGCTCCTATTGTGCACAAAATCGTAATGGATTTTTTTGTAACCTACATCCATTTTGGAGAATAATCATCGTACAAACTCAGAAGATCTAGTTCTTGAGGCATACAACTTTGAACTTGATTCAGGGCCTAACGAGGTAAAACTGAAAAGCTCCCATTGACTCCACGGAGTATTGGATCAGGTTGTCACTGTCTACATTCAGTCAGGGACATACAGTAGCTAATTTAAGGCCTAAGGCTGAAAAGCACAATGACAATGCAGTACACATTCCTTTTAGCACCTACCTTTGGTGAAAGGCAGCTGAAAAGCTTTATGGAGAAAGAATTTTTAGGATGCATTCAATATTGCCTGACTCCAAAAGAGTTCTCAGAAGCACTTTTTTGTGGCGAAAGGATAGAGTATCGAAGGATTAAAAAAAAAAAAAAAAAACAGGTTGTGAGATTAATCAAATGGACAAATGAATTAAATTCTCTGTATGTAACTGCAAATTCTGCTTCATTAGGATATAACGGCTGAGACATACATCTGTTAGAAAAATTCTAAGATATTTTTGACTGGGAAGCCATACAACCCATTAAAAAAAGCAGTTAAACTGTGAGTATAAATTCTGAGGTAAAGTGGGATTAGAAGGCTAACTCTATAAGCATCCTTGTAAATATGCTCTGCTGTAAATATCCAGCTCCTTTAACCATGTGTTCATCTCCCGGGAGTCAGAGCTGAACACGGAACTCATGGTGATACATCACCACCATGTGGTCATTGCCAGGAAAACAGACTCCCACTGAATATTTAGGAGCAACTTGAGCGAATTTTTCAAAACATGGGAAATGTTACTCATTGTGGTAACAGAAGATTTTGGAGCACTTGGCCACCAACAATTCTGCAATATAAGCACATAATAGATGTGTTTATGAACACTGACATGGAAAACCTGTGCTTTGCCCAATCTCTTGCTCCAGGTCTCAAATAAGACCAGGCACAGAAAGAGGCGCTCATGCACCATCAGATGAAGCATTACTTCAGCATTTTGACCCATCCAATTGCACCTGCTGTAGGTTTTAATTTGGCTAAGACATGAGACATACTGAAAGTGGTGTAAAGACACCTGTGAGTCTTTACCTGTGAGACCCATCCTCACTATTTGTTCAGTCACAAGTCTGTCTCTCACATGCTGTTTTTCTCGTGTTCCGCAGATAGACAATTTTGGAAGATCTGCAGAGCTGTAGATCTGTATCCATGAACATGTTCTCTCTTCCTCCTTCCCTCTTCCAGCCGTGGGTGATGCTAAATCCTTAAACACAGGGTCTGTCATACTTCTGTAGATCATGATGGATTCATTCTTTAGGTAAAAGTCCAGCTCATCTTGAACCCCAAAAATCCTGTAGCAAATAGCTTCAGTATCCAATGAAGGGTGGGGACTGTGAGAAAAAGGATCACTTTTGGTTTTCAAACCTGTGGCTTAAGAGCATTTAGTGCCTGCATTTCCTGTGCTATGAAAACCAAGTTAGCTTCTCCTAATGATTCTCTCCACATCTGTCATGATACTGTGCATCTTTAATTGTTTCTTCTATGGAACCTATTCTGTGCTCTTGATAATTTCTGTTATGTTTCTCTGCATGCTTTATGGTTCTAACATTGGTTTTCTGTCATTGAGAGCTGTGATTACCAGACACAAAGACACCAAAGAGTTTGAACATAATGTCGTAATAATGCTTTGTGTAATCTCCTCGTCCTTCAGTGATTCAATTTACCTATTCCAGAATCACTTCATGAGCACTCCCTAGAAGATCACTTTTCTAAATGGTAAAATTTGATTTAGAGGCTATAACTATGTCTAGATGGGAGTTTTGTTTGTTTTTATTCAGGTTGATTTCTTCGGATTTATCAAGGTTGAATTACATCTCCTACATTATCACGCAGCCACTTAGCATCTTATAATTCTTTCAAAGCACTTCCAGGATTCATTAATTTTAATATGACATCATGTGAACTAAAGGCATCCTGTTTGTAGTTACCTTCTGTTCAACCAGGGCATACAAAGTGCACAGAAACTTACAGCTATGTGCATTGTTCCATGCCTTTGTACCTTATAAAAGCTCTTAGTATAGCCTGATAGTTAGAACACTATAGGAGATAACACCATATGGATGTTTTAGCTGGGTTAGCAAATTACAGGTGACAGATGCTGTCCCTTACCTCTCTAGAGGAGTGGAAGAAATGAGATAGAGAGGTTTGTGAGTTTAGAAAAAAAACTATACTAATGAAAGGCAAACAATAAAATAAGCAAGAAAATAGATTAGATAAAGTATAAGTAAATTTATACAGAACCAGCTCAGGTACCTAGGAAGGTGCCAGTAGCAGGCACTGGTAGAGTTTCAGGTTGGACTCAGTGAAAAATGGGAACTGGAACACACTGACTGTGATCAAAAGGCACCTGGGCTGATGGAATCCTCCTCGGATGTCAGCCTCTGGAGAAAGAACCATTGAAGAAGAGCCAAAGACAAAAAGACCTTGGGAAAGAGTCCTTGGGAAGGGGTCAACTTGATCCCTTTGATACCTCAGCTTTTATAATGAGCATGGCAAATAGGGATGGAAGGTCCTATTGATCAGTTTGAGCCACCTGACCTGTCCACAGGATAAATAATCTAGTCAGCTGACCTTGGCTGTCACACCAAGTGTGAGCAAGACTGTCTCTCACTGAACAGAAAGTTGCTCTGCTCCATCCCATACCAGGATACGCCATTAACTTAGGGTGGGAGAGAGCTGCAGAAGAAGCCTAAAATTTTGTAAATAGTTCTGTTTCTCTCTAATTTTCCATCTTTTCTGAGAAATCTTGCCTTATTTGTGGGCAGATGAGGTGCCTCTTTGTGGTTAACACCTATGATCTGACTCGAAAAAGTGAATGGTTGAGTGGTTATGGGGAACTCTGAGCTACTCTGTGCACACTGAATTCTGAATGTTTAAGATATATGTTCTGTAGTCCATCCCATTCATCTGCACAAAAGCCATATACAAGTTCTGCACTGCTCTGCATTTATTTGTTCATGACAGATGAAATATGTTTTCTAAACATATTCTCTCTCAAGCAGACTTTTCTGGCAGGAGAGGATGCAGATCATGCAGGACAAACAGACACCATTCCAGATGGGACAGCGCTGACAGAGCAGCTGTGTCCTCTCACTGTGTATAAAACAGAATAGCAGCTCAATAATTTGAATTCAAAAGATGCTTCAGCCTCTACAATGCCTAGATAATAAATGGAAATATAAAATATCCAGTAGGAGAGAGATTTTATTAGCCAGTAAACTAAACTAAACTAGTTCTGGGAAAAAAAGGACAATGGCAGTTGAACTCAATTTCTTTCAATAGGTGTGACCCGTTTTGAGGTTAGTGTGCATTGGAACATTTTGGTTAAAAACCATCCTTGCCATTAGAGGGCTCCAAATCACTTCAAAATCTCCTCTTCCTTGAGTCTAGGACTTGTGCCCAACCTATGCAGAACCTGAGCCTTGCACCATTAAAAGATAAATAAGCTGAAGAACACCGAAGCAGATGGAGTGCAGCTGTTAGGATACTGCCTTACTGCTATTAGGCTTACAGTTACCCTTCTCAGCTAATACTGACATTTTCTACTGTTTATCTGTGTTTTACTTTGATCACTTTACTCTTGGGTGTTTTTTCTATTGGTTTACTTCCTTTCCTCGCACCTTTTAGTTTCTTCCCGAATAAACATTAGCTTCAGTTGGAGTGGAGCTGCCAAAGGAAGGGGTGAGCTACACAGAGGAGACACCTATGGAAACTTTTCCATATGGACCACGGGTGAGAACCTTGTATTTAGATTTAGTCAAAGCTTTAGGTTAGGTCAGGAAAGGGATAAAGCCTAGAGGTGAGACTGGGGTTGGTTGGTCTGCTGAAGTCAGTTTGTTAAGTATCTTTTGACAAGTGATACATAGACTCCTATAAATACTTAATTTTTTAAAAAAAATTGAAGCTTCAATCACTAGGAAAAGTAGAACAAGGCTAAACAATTAGTTAGACTGCTGGAAACCTGGAGTAGTGCTGCTAAAATTAAATGAGTTGTCATGGGTGTGATATTCTCTATTTCACAGCCTTTAATTTTGTTTTTGGAAGGGTTACCCCAGATGGATACCAGGGTGAAAGGCCCTTTGACTTTGCACTGAGAGCAAAATCTAGTGCAGGCGAGCAGAAGAAGAGCAGTGTGTTTTATTATGGAATTGAGTTGTACAACCTCCAAATTATGTCACCTGGAGTGAATGCTCTCTGTAAGTTCTTAAATATTTGAATAAAGAGATATTTCAGAAACATTTCTGTCTGTCTGTGACGATCAAAGTGTGATGCTGACATTAGTATACTTTGAAGGGGGAAATTCATGACAGTGTTTGGGAGCTTTTTCCCTTGCTTCCTTTCCTGTGGGTATGTTAGATAAAGGAGTGCCAAGCTCTTTAAAAAGGGAAAAGAAGAAAGAGAACCATCACTTGCATGAGTGTCTCTGAAAAACTCCAAAGAATTTAGGTTAATCCCAGCTGAGTTTGTACTACTGAAAAATATCTCTCTAGGGAAGAACTAGCTTTCCTTTTAAAGCTGCACCCAACAATGTGTGGAGCAGAAAAGAAAAAAGTATGGGATACAATGGTGTTAGAACTTAGTTAAGTGTACTCAAATGTAAGGAATGATGGAAATTTGCATTTTAGCATTTAATAGCACGAATTCATATGACAAGTTTTATTCTTCATTGTAACAAAAAATTTCTATAGCAAGTGTCCTTTCTTTTGTGTTTTAGTGAATGTTCCATGCTAATTAGGGATTTATATCTGCTAATGTTAGGTGTCTACAATGCATAATGTGTCAAGGTGAGGTGTCAAAACCCTGGAAATTGGTGGAGATTTAGTCAATAAATTCAGTTGTGTTTGGGATACAATTCACTGGCCCAGACATGAGAGTGCATTTTGCTATGAAAAGATACTCTAAATTACTCTGATCAACTCACCACTGACTGAGAGCTGCTTAGGCAATGAATATAAATGTAGATGCTTAGTCTGTAAACACTTACATGTAGTCTGATGAAGCCCTCTTTTAACATCTCTGAAGCTGCTTATTTGGAAGAAATGCTAAACCATCAGTGCTAGAAAGTGGTTTCAGTAATTCTTGTACATCAGTTTTACAATGCAGTGTAAATAATGGTATCAAAAGCATTGCTGAGGAAAACTACCAGCAAAGATACTGTGGCTGGAGGCTGGATGGTTCAAAACTATAGTCTAAATTCAGATGCTTGTGTAGCATTCAAGTCAAAGCCAGCCTGTGCTACTTGCATGTATCTGTTAATTTCTGAGATCTTAGTAGTAATTAGACTGTAATGCTCTTCTTGAATGAAAAAATGTGTTTGATGTTTTGCTGGTTTTTGTTTGTCATTTTTGGTCTGGTGTTTGGTATGGGGTTTTTTGATTGTTTTGTTTTGTTTCATTTTTAAAAAATGACACCTCTTAAACAAAGGGTTTGAATTGGTAGATCTTCGATTCTGATAGCTTCTTTCTCTAGCCTATACATTATCAGAAATTTATATGTCTTCAGCAGAAAAGCCAAATTAATTCAACAGCCTAGCCATCTTCCAAGGCCCAGAGTAGTCATCTGATCCTTTCTGTGTATAACAATATCTTTCAAAACTAAGAAGCTGAAATTGAAGTGATGGCATATTGAAAGTCACAAAATATATGAGGATAGGAGCACTCTTACTTAAAAATTTAGTTTACTAAATTACAGTTCCTAGAAGAATCAAAGCATTATGCTGGATAACTTGTATAACTCATCATACCATTGCAAGATGTAAAGACAATCCAGCTGCATGATCCATATTGCTCACAAAAAGGATTCTTTTCTAGGTAGAGCTTGTCTTTTCTCAAGTATAGACAAAATTCTACAAGTAGTCACTTGTCCAACTTGTTAGGCAAGCTAAGTTCTCTTTTCTGCTGTGTTTTTAACCTTACAACTCTTCCAATATTTTCCTCAACCTACGCAGGTGCTGGGGATAGACATGACGGTTGGTTTCAGGCAGGAAGATGCTATCTATTGGTTAGTATCTTGAAGCATTCCTTCTGAAGCAAATCAGATTAACTCTTTTCCTGGTATCTCAGGTTTACTTATTCCTGGGAGGATGATATCTGTACTTTTTCAGACTGTGTAGGTTCCACTTTGAGAAAAAAAAAAAGCCAAATATAAAAAGCCAAAAGAGGACAGGCTTGTAATGTCCCATCCCACATCTTGTAAATCCTGTAGGCTAGAGAGGATTTGTCTGCTGTAGTGTTTATATGCAGATAAAGGTAGTTTTCCCCTTGACTGATGTCAATGTATTGGCTCTCTTTAGGACTATACGTCTCACAGTCTCTGGAGTTTATTTCTACACAAACGACTTTGGCAATAACATAGAATAAGGGTTAAGATGTGGATGGTAGAAAGTGAAGCCCAGTTCAAGGAGCTGCTTTAAAAATTTACACTCAAAATTAGCTTCTAAATTCAAGAGAACATGATGTCACATACTGGGACCAGTTTTGTAGAAATGCTGAGTACCTGCAACTTTTATCTGCACTCTACAGGTTAAGGTATGTAGCCAAAATCAAGCACTGTATAAAAGAATTGCTAACAATCTCTCCTTCTCACCAGTCCACCATCCTAAAACCACCCCCTGTTTCAGGGTGATATGTCCCAGCTTCACAAACCAATGAACTGTGTTTGGACTGGGATGGTAATATGATAGAAAGACACATCCTAAACTAGTCTCCCAACCCAAGTCTGATGTTGTGGTTTAGCACCAGCAGTCAATTAGGATGATGCAGCTGCTTGCTCACTCCCCCAGGTTGAGATGGAGAAGAGAATTGGGAGAGTAAAAGTGAGAAAAATCATGGGGTAAGATAAAGAAATTTTAACAGCAAAAGCCACACAGAGAAGCAAAGCAAAAGGAATTGGGAGGCAGATGTTCAATTATCTATAGGAAAATAGGCCTCCATCATGCTTAGTATTTTCATGAGAAGAAAAAAAAAACACTGCTTGAAATGTTGCTCTTCCTTCTTCTTCCCACAGCTTTATATGCTGAGCATGACATCATATAGTATGGAATATCCCTTTGGTTAATTTGGGTCAGCTGTCGCAGCTGTCACAGCTGTGTCCCCTCCCAACTTTTTATACCCTCCCAGCCTACCCGCCAGTGGGGCAGTGTGAGGAGCAGAGAGAGCCTTGACTGCTCAGTAGGAACCAAAACTACTAGAGCATTATCAACACAGTTTCTTATTACAAATCCAAAATGCAGCACTATACCATCTGTGGCAAGAAAGTCAGCTCAATTGCAGCTTAAAACAGGACACTCTGTTAAGGCGCGAAAGAGCATAAATAATGTTCCATGGGGCTTCAAGCTTTAGGTGTGCTTCCTAGAGAGTTTCTAGAGTTAATAGCATCTTGGGAAAATGCTTGTTCCTCTTCTGCCCCCTATGGTAATTTTAGAGTTGATAAAAACATTACAGTGATCAGGAAAATCAATTTTCACTTTCGGTATCCAGATACTAAGCCACAAAAAGCTTCCTGCCTTTTGACTCTTTTTATCCAAATATTTCATTGTGATTTTCCTGACAGAAGGCAAGGAGAAATTTAGAAGTGTAAAAATCCATTCTTTAGGGCAATCCTGCACTGCGCCACAGGCCATTCATTTGTGCCAAGGCCAGGTGGGAGACTAAACTGATGGGCACTGAAAGTGGCCATCCCCTCTAGGACATCCTGCAAGCAGGTTCCCTGGGAAAGGCTCTCTCTTCTTCTGGTGTGCCCAGTGCCTGCATACACATGCATATTCATGACTGGCTATTCTTTCAGGCAAAAGAGAAAAATTTCTTTAGAAAATTGCAACAGCAGAACAGGGCTGTGCTTTCAAGTGTTTTTTCTTTCCCAAAAGAAAATAGCTGATGCCATGAAAAGTTTTGTGCAACCGTAAAAGTGCTCAACTGTGCTATAATGTTTCATGGAGGGGGAATTTTCTTTCCCACACCAGCTGCTGAATAGTTTGTGCCTCCAGGCATCATGAGGAATTGAGTAATAGGACCAGGTATCATACTAATTTTTATCATTTTTCACCCCATTTGCAATAATCTCAGACATGTAAATTCCACCATGTAAAAGAGCAATTCCTACCTCCTGTCTGAAAACATGTAAAGACACATGTAAACGTAAACACAAACTTTTGTAACTCATATCTCCTTTAAGACGTTTTTATGAAGAATGTCTTTTGGAGGAAAATCTCCAAATATAACTTCATGTAACAATGTGACTGATGGTTTTTAAAGGGCATTGATGGGAGCTTGGGGCTAGTGCTGACTATAGGAAGGTAATGCTATATAAATGAACATGCACCTGTTTACATTTCCACTTTCTGCTTATCCATACATTTAATGTGGGTTTGGTTTTTTGTTTTCTCAGCAGCAAAATGCTTCACTCAGGAAAAAGGAATCTGCTAATACACAAGTTGGGAGATTTGGGATTTTCCTCTGATGAGCAAGATATCCCAGAAGACAAGGGGAACGTTTCAGTCTTACGTTTGCCCTGAAATGTTCAGGTTGTCTAGTCTGTTGTTTATCCATTGACAATGAAAAGCAAAACAATCTTGTGCTAGAAACAAGTGTAAAACTTTTACATTAGGCAATTAATTAGTCTTGCAAATGAGTAAAGATAGTTGTCCTAAATTCAGCTGAATTGTATTCCTTGGCCTTGAGGATAAAAAGTCTCTTTAACAATGTTTCCTATGAATGCTTGATTATTTTAATCTTTTTCTGGAGGGATGATGTTCTGCTTCAAGATCAAGGCTAATCCTTCTGCCTATCTGTTCCCTTACTTTTTGCCATCATTGTACCCGTTGGCTCCATGTTATTAATAGTTGCTGGAAGTGGAGAGACAGTCAGGTGGATGAAAGCCATTTTTAGCACTATTCTTTGATTTTCTCTGAGTTCCTCTCATTCATGTGTGGCAAGGCTGGGTGAATGAAAATTTTTAACGTTTTCTGTATTTTTCCTCATTTGTTATGTTTATCTGCCATCCCTTAGGGGCTGCAGAAAGGTGCTGTATCACAGAGCTCAGGAACTGCATTTCTTTCTCTCTTTATTCCATCATCCAATGTATCCCCATTTATTTTTGGGGGATTTTTTTGTGAAAAATACTGGTTTGGACTGACATTGATTTTGAAATGGCAGTTGATGTGGATTATATCTTATCTACCTCTCTGTGCTTTGCCCCAGGAGCTGACCTCTCCAGGCACTGTAAGAGCACAGTTCACAGTTTCACAAGGTCTCCAACAAGCTGTTGCTCATTCCTTCGCAAGTGGCTTATGGCTCTGAGGAAGCTGCTTTGTGGACTTCCTCTTTAGACCATCAAGATCTCTTAGAATGACCTTGGAGCTCAAAGACACATTCCAGAGAAGGCTCCCGATGCTGAGGAACTTGTGTCTAATGAGGGAAAGGAATTTGTCATTGCCTAATTAGAGTCTCCTTTGCAAGTTGAGACTTACTGCTCTGGGATGGTATGTTCACCCACTGATTTTCATACTTAAGAACAAGAACAGAAGCAACCATCTCCTTTTACCCTCATGACTTCCATGTACAGTGACTGTACACAGAAGGGCTTTAAAATGATGTGACATCTGCTAGACTATGTGGTGATCCTTACTCTGCATGAAATTGAGTTATATTTTTCCATATGCTCTGGCACTGATCAAGTCAGTTGTATTATAGAACCAAGCTTCATGAAATAGATCTAAGGAAAGAAACAGATAGGGCTGAGATGTTTTTTATTTAATTTGGAACAACTACAACTTGCACATTTATAATGGCATCACCTAGTACTGTAACTTACCAAAGAATAAGGATTATAAAATATTTCACAATACAAGTGGGTTTGCCCTGTATTGAACATGTGATGTTGCTTGCCAAAATTAACATGATGTGGGAATGAAGAAGTCAGCTAAGATGGTCATGGATGTCCCCAGACTATGCCCAGACACAGCTGGCTCCAGGCTGAGGGAATGTGAGAGCTTCACCTTTCCTCCTCTGCTTTCTTTTCTTCAGCAAGCTGCTATTGAAACAGTGTGTATGTGAGATGAACATGACCTCAGATTATGCTTTGGAACCGGCATCTTCGTACCTCCAGTGCAAGTGCTAGTACTTCATTATCTGTTGACACTAAAGCTTTTCTGAAGCAAGGTTTATCCACAAACACTCTATATTGCAGGGCACTTCTAGGGTGTATCTGCAGGAGGATAATAAAAGCTTCCCTGAACAACTTGAAATTACAAATGTGGGTTTAATAAAAAAGAAAAGGAAAAACTGATTTTAAGTAAGTGTCGAAGCTTGTTTATCTGATTACTGTAATCACTTTCTTGCTGTTGCAAAATGACAGGGCAACCAGATACATCACAGTCTCCTCTTCAGGTGTCTGTAAGAGAAGATGCTGAAATTTAGGTTTAAATATACAGGGAAAAGAAAACTACACTAAGACCTGTAAGGATGAATTTTGTCTGGATCATACTTCCATAAATATTTGAGCTGGAATTGAATTAATCTTTTTTCAGTTGTTGGAGAACAGCCCCATGAAAAGGCAGTGATCTACAGCTGGTGAGATGAGCAGGAGCTCTGGTCAGGAAGCCTTGCTTTGTGCCTAGTGTTGCTTCAAAGAATAGTGTGGATATTTGAGCTGTTAGTGGGAGTTATGGTAAGTATACACCCATGTTGTTTGAGTGCCATAGGATAAAAATGTTAAATGTTTTTGTTATTCTATTTTTCCATAGAGTATTGTTGCTATCAAATCTCTAGCTCAAAAGTTTTTGGGTGTTTTTTGTTTTTAAGATTGCATTTAGAATATCAAGTAATCTTCGCATGATGCATTTTATTTGGGAGAGCTGTCATCCTGCAGGACTTGCATATGCCATCACTGGTGTAAAATGTCTGACAACTTGGTGGCAAGTGGATAAAAAGGGAATTGGATACCTATCTAGTCAGACCACAGTGAAGCTATCAAATGTTCTGAAGACTACTGTACCAAAACTGCTTGATTCACACTTTGGTGTACTGATATTTGATTCTATTGGAGAGAGTCCATAATCCATTTTTCTTAATTTCCTTATTCCTCATTTTCCCATTTGCACTTCATCCCAGAGGGAGAACTGATGAAAAGTCAGAATAAAAACTTTCTTTTCTGTTCTGTTAAGTACTTGTGGGAGAGGAGTTTTCAGTAATTTGATGTTTTCTTCACTGTAGTCCAGAAAAATGCTCCTTTAATAGTTTTTCAGAGCCAAAAGTTTTGAATAGGTTCAACAAAACTTGTTGCACATCAAGTTCACAGGACTAAATAATAATTCCAAGGCCCTGTGATGAGCAGCTCCTACACAGTCTTGTTCTAGAGTGGTGAGGTGACACACACTCCATGATAGCTACTGTTAAATGTGTAAATGACAGGTAGGTACTCTTCAAGAGTACCTTACCTGTTTTTCAGCATCAGGATCTTTTCTGTGGCTGTGCCATTTTTTTCAGCATCTGAAAAATACTTAAAGAAATTTTAGGTGCATGCTAAGCAAAGGCTGCAGTGTTTGAATTCTTTTTTGATGCCTTGTGCAGGTTTACTGAGAACTCTTCTGAGGCAGCAATAGAACAAATGATAATCATCCTTCTCTTGACATAGTGATTTCCAGGAATATGTGACTTTCAGGTCTTTCAGTTCTTTAGATCTTTTCTCCCACTATCTTCTGTTTTACACTGGTAGGTTTTTTGGTTTTGGGTTTTTTTCTTCCTTTTGCTTTTGTTTTTTTATTTCATTAACTGGCTTTTAATTGACTGGAGCATTTTTATGGTGGTGTGGATGGCAGCAGTTTGTGGACTCATACAAGTGAATCTGTATAATGAAACAGTCAGCACAAAGGACCTAATATCTGTACTATTCACATTTCCTGTTATTTTACTCTGAACTAGCACTAGTCTGGTCTTGCAGAATCCTTTGCAGTGCAGCAGAATGAGATCTGCTCCTAAATATGGCTCGTGGTGCCCAAGACATGAAACATGAAACAAAGCATAGTAAGTGGGGAAAATGGGAGATTAAGTGGAAAAATGGGGAGATTTGGTTCAGAAGTGTAGTCTTGATTCAAACTAAAGCCCAAACTAAAGGTATAGATACACCTTGAGTGATACACTGTAAGGATTTGGAAGGGATTGAAGTGGTGTAAATCCTTACACAGCAAATACCCAGAATGAAGCACTGTCTCAAAGGGAACAGACATAGGTTTTATGTCAGCTGATGCACCCTGCGAAGCCACAAGGCTTTTTGCTCAGAACAATGAAGTTCCCCATGAGCCAAAGATATTAATCTATTTCCCATTGAAAATGAAGTCTGTGTTAATTTTCTTCTCTCTACAGTTTTTCAAGCAAACTATGGGAAATGCAGTTATAAAAAGAACCTCTTCTAGGAGATGCATATGTTGCATTTTCAACGAGGTAGGGGACTAATGCATGGTTGGACAATGTGATTTAATAAGAAAATAGAGTTTCACAGAGGGAGACCATTCTGAAATAGTAACTGACACATACAGCAGCTGCACTCTGCTTTTCAGTTGGTTTTTTTTCCACCATTTTAATGAATGTTTTATGTTATCTTTTCTTGCTACCCAATTGTCCCAGCTCCTGTTACTGAACACAAGGGCTGCCTTTCACAACCTGTATCACTCCAGACTGACATAATATACTTATAATTCTGTAAATTCCAAGGCACATATACACTTCATGGTAACTCCCAGGCAACTAAGCCCGCTTGGAGTTAGTAATTTTACTGTATTTCATTCCACAAAGGAAATTCTACTCCCAAAGGAAGCGGTAAGCTCTGGCCACCCCTATAGCTGATAACAATCCAAGACTTTCATCACATTTTTTTGACCCATTCTTGGCTTTCAGGAATAACAACAGCTGCTGAAAGCAATACAATTTTTAGTTGTGCTTCTTTACCTTCCCCCTAGCAAGCTTCCTTATGAGAGGCTGAGAGATTAAATAGCCTTGGGGTAAATCAATCTCCAACAGCTGTTGCCTCCAGCATTCTTGACTGTCAGTGACTTCATTGAAAACATATGAGTGATCTTTCAACATGTTCACAAGTGGAGAAACGTGTCAACTGGGAAATCTCCCTCCTCCCAACCCCATCTTCATGAATGTACATGGATGGTTGAATACTTTCTCAAAAATCCCAGTGGCTCCTTGACATTTCTTTCTTTATCTCCTCAGTTGTGTTTGTTAATCTTTAATGCAAAGATGGCTTCTAAAAGAATGAACATGAATTATGTTTTGTCAGCCTGAATTTCCCCTTCAAGGGCCGTTTGTTTGGATATGTAAATCAGTTTTCATAATGCAACAGTCTGGGGTAGAACTGATTTGATCAGGACTGAAGTCAGGAATGTGGACTGAAAACTAAATACAGAAATGGAGACCACAATAGGCAGTCTCCATTTCTCATTAGTGTCACCAGCTTTTAGTTTGATAGTTGTTCTTTAGAACCACCTTTCCTGAGCACTAAAGACATAGGTGTGCCCTCTCCCTGAACATGCCCTCCCAGAAATGCTAAATTACATCATGTCTACTCAACACCATGTTCAAGACCAGTGCCCACAGCACTGGTGGGAACCTCCAGCCCATGGTACAACCCTGTTCCCCTCATACTGAGGCAGCATTGACACAGTTGCAATGGGGACAGCAGGGGCAATAGAGGCAATGCACCAAGTGGATAGTATGAAATTCTTCCTTAGCAAGAATGGAAATTTGAATATATTTAATTACCTAATCCACTCTGAAATTGTAATAGCTGAGGAATCTACTGATTTTATTTTTTTGCTGTTCTAATCACTCTAGTACCCAGGCTACATACTTTGTGCATACTTGAAACTGCTACTGATCCCATTTATAACTTGATCAAACTTCATCTTAAGTTCATTGTTATTTTTCATACTTAGGAGGCTGTTAAATGAACTTATCCCTTTGATAGCAGAAACTTGCTTCTGCTTTCTAACTTCATATATCTAGGCACAATTTGCATGCATTTGTTGTTATAACAAACATTAAGATTAGTGGATTTTGTCCACCCCTGATTTTTGATACTGTTTTTTTGTGCATCCTTGAATTTTGGTGTGTCGAAGATCACTTTTGCTTTGTCTTTCACCTCATGGAAGTTAATTTTCAACAGTGTTTGTATAGTAAATTGGACCTGTAGCCTAGAACCAAGTAGGACTTTACATGGGGTTGAATCTCTGTACTAAGAAAGTGTTTCTTTGGACTTGAACTGTCCCCCCAAACTTCAATTTGAGTTGACAGTCCAGGAAAGCATTTGTATTTGAAACTTGCTGATTTCCTCTGCAAGGAACACAGTGAAAACACTTTTAGGACAGAAAAAAAATGGAGACATTTCATTTCCTGAAGACTAACAAACAGATCCCTACTCAGGAATGGTTCTTCTGTTAAGGTGACAGACATCATGCCTAAATGCTCACTTAGACACTTGCTTTTTCTAAAATGCAATATTGGATGCATGGTCCCTCCTGAATTCTAGAGAAAATAAAGGTTCTCTGGCCATGTCTCAGTCATCCAGCCACATAGCTTGCCATTGATATTCTGTGCCTGAAATCCTGCTCTCATCCATCTGCAGTGAAACCCTGATTAGCTTCAAGAGAGTGACTATTTCCTGCTGCAGATCTTACCGGTGTGAAAACTGCAAGGTAATTAAATCTCTCATAGAAATGACCGGTCCCTTTCACTAGAATCGTAACTCAATTAAAGGTTTGGAGGATGATTAACAGTCCTAAAGCTCTTTTCATCTCTATGCCTTTAAGTAATTTGAAAAGCAGACTGCAGCATCATGTCTTCCATTTTGGAGTCTGGGAACTGCCATGGACAGTTTCTTAGGAGGTTATGTCAACCAGTCCATCCATACTATCTGACCGATCTAAATTTTTAGTTATGAAATTTTTCTCACCTTGGAAATGTTTGGTGTGATTCTGTTTGAATTATGGGGTTACCATATCACCCAGAAAGCTGGTGCAGTCTTTGACAGATGTATAGATTATTCTGAACCAGAGTGGATCTGTGCTCTCTTGGCTGAAGCTTTGCCAGGCTTCATGTTTATTGTGCTGCTGCACAGGGGCAAAATTTGCCTGCTGTACGGGAGGCAGACTTATAAGTTGGGAAATTTATCTTCAAATCACCTTTATTCCCTTCTGAAATGTGATGCTGAGGTGAACAAATGCCAAGCTGATCAATCACAGAATCACAGAATGTCCAGGGGTTGGAATGGACCTTGAGAGATCATCCAGTTCAATCCCCCTGCTGGAGCAGAACACCCAGATCAGATCACACAGGAAGACATCCAGGTGGTTTTAGGATTTTTTCCAGAGAAGTAGACTCATGCTCTCTCTGAACAGCCTGTGCCAGTGTTCTGTCATCCTCACCCTGACAAAGTTGAATCTCTTCTGTTCCAGCTTGCGCCCATTGCCCTTTGTCCTGTCATTGGAGATCATTGAGCTGGCAGAGCTAAACCCGAGGCTACCCTCACAACACTGGCAACATGGGCACTGTTGTGACTGTGTTATGGCCATTGCAGGCCAGGGGGAAAGCACTCTGGCCACCAGAATATCAGCCCTCCCACTAACCATCTCCTGAGCCCCTTTATCTGTGTGATGGTGAGGGCAGGTTAAGAGCTAGTTGAGGAACAACTAACCCCTCTGAGCTTCAGTCATTCATCCTACACAAGGGCACCATCTTCATTCTCCCCCTTTGAAGCCACTTGCCAACCCAGCCTGAAGCATCTTCTGGTGGGAAAGGGCAGACATGGCTGGTTTTATAAGCCTGTGAAATAGGAAGCTGCTGGGATCTGTTGTCAGAGTTTGCATGTTTGACAAGCACCACGAAGATAATTAGGGGACTGGAGCATCTCTCTTATGAGGAAAGGCTGAGGGAGCTGGATCACTTTAACTTGGAGGTGACCTCACTAATGTTTATAAATACATAGAGGGTGAGAGGTCTTTTTGAGGATTAATAAGGAAGGATCATCCATCCTAATTTATACTTCCAGTTCACAAAAGCACCTCAGCATCTCCTGTACAGTGCTGCAAAAGTACCTTGAAGGCTAAATACAAATTGCTGGGCACCTATTTTAACCTCTATATCTTTCTGCCATGGGGCAGAAGGTTTATTCTGACTAAATGATGGAGGAGAAGGACAACTTTGTGCATTTAATATATCATGACTGCAGTAAAATTGTTGCAGCAAACAGTATTCATTATGCATAGGACTTCACCTGATTCCCCTGCAGCCAGAGCACTGTCATCCATGACCATAAGATACCTATTGCATGGTGTCACAATTACTGGGTAAAGTGAAGTGGAGAGATGAATTGCCTGGCTTGAGGTCATGCTTCTGATCAGTGGGTGCCAATTATTTACAAGAAGCACAAAGAGCTGCTCATTATGTTCCCACTAGCAAGAAAAGCTCCAAAGGGACTTACAGTTTGCAAGTTTTGCTCTCTCTGTTTTGCTAAGCCAAGGGCTTGAAAATTTTGTCCTTGGGATACACATTCCCTTTTCATTATTATGGTGGGAATGGGATGAGATGTTTACAAACTTTAGAAAATATGTTAAAGAATTTCTTACACTGGTGATTTTAATTTTGGTATTTGATGCAAAGGTAAAATAATTTAGGAAATTAGATAACTTACCTCTGTGGTTCAAATGAACTGTCCACAGTAGATCAGCAAGCAACACTCTTCCCAAGTATTTCCATGAATGTCAAGGTGACAATGTCTTTTACCCAATTAATCCCACAACTCCCATTTGACTGTGTTTCTACTCAGAAGACCTTAGGCCAACAGGCCAGATTTCTTCTAGTAATTAGCTTTTAACCCCCCCCCAGTCTTTGCTTTTTCAATTGCCATGGACACTATGTTAGACAGGAATTTTATGCTTCTCTTAAATCCTATTTCACAACAGCTCTGGCTTGACCTTTGGAGTATTTGCATTTATAAGGGAATTGTTTGAGAGAGACGTCTCAGCCACTATTTAAGTGCTGGTGCTCCCCTAGAAAGATAGCATAATAATTTCCTATGTCTCCAGATGAAGTTTCGTAACTGTAAGTGACTGTAAAGAGGTGGGTTTTTCCCTCTAGAAAATCTATAACCACAAATAGGTATCAATTGCAGTCTGGCATTTCATAGATTCTGAACCTAAAAAATCAGAGCTGATCTTCAAGAGGAAGATATAAGAAAATTAACAAAGCTGTTGTTGCAACCGTGTACATATCCATGAAGTCCTTCAGTTGCAGTCAACCATGAGTCATTAAGCAAATTGGTCAGCACTTAGCTATTTTGTCCTGAAAGGCAGTTATCTTTACCTTAAGAGTATAATAGTAATAAAAAATAAAAGCAGCTCTTTCTAACTATTGCTGTCACTCACAGAAAGATTTAGAATGATCTGCACAGTTCTGGAAATTAATTCCCTCCCTGAAGCATTTGAACTGGAGCTGGGCAAAATCTATACTGTGTTTTCTGAAGGAATTGCTGAAATTAAACTACTGAAAAATGGTAGTAAGCAAGAAGTAAATTAAGTCCTATAACTGCAGATAAGTCTTTACCATGAGTCTTTTTGATAACTTCAAAGATCACTCATTTTCTTAGCTAGTGTGTTTTGCCTTTAATGACTCAAGTTTCAAAGTAACAATAAAATCATATATTACCGTGTTTTTAATGATTTTTTTTTCTTTTAAGTCCAGTGAAAAATGTGCAAAAGTAGCATTTCATTTGCTTAGAAGTACATTTGTTGTTCTAGAGTTTCATTGGTCTTAATTAATACCACTTCAGAGTTTTGCAGAGTATTGTCAGATGCATTTTTTCCCCTAATAAGCCTATTCTTCAGAGTTTTGTGTTGTATATCTGATAAAATGCACTTGTCCTAGATAATTCTATTGTGATGTAGCTTTATTTGCCAAAATGCTCCAATTTCCAAATGCATATTCCTGAATATTTATAGTGAAGATGAAGCTACCATATTTCCTTCCCTTCCCTTCCCGAGTGCTGTATTTCTTCTCTTACTGTGTGGTGGGTGAGAAAAATAAATGAAGCAGTTTCTCACTTTGAAAATCCCTCCTGTAAATAAGTTTCTTTCTATTCTTTGTTTCAGCAGTAATGGAACTTAGTAGACTTATTTACGAGGAGCCTAGTTCACTTCAATATAACCACAGATATTATTTAGGCAGCAGCATAATTGTGAATAGCATTTTCAGAGGAGTAAAGATCACTGTCTCTAGCAAAGAACTTCTCACCTAAATTAAGATGTGAAAAAGGAAGTTATCAGCTGTCAAACAATTCAGAAGTGGCTAAAAATATGAAGTCATATGTACAGATTCTCATGCAGCTCCTGTCTCTGGCTATAAAGGCAAACTGGGAGAAGGAAATGCATTTTGAGAAGGAAAAATACATGGAAGACTGAAGTAACTGGGGAGTAGAGATGCTAAGGCACAAATATGGCATGGTGGGGCAAGGGCAATTTGACATGGTGGACTCTGTGACTGTGGTGTAGATAAGCCTGACCTGGCCAACCCTACTGTTTACTGAGGGCAAGCTAAATTTCTTTGCTTGTGTGCTGGGTGCTCCAAGACCATGTTCAACCTCAGTTTACATAGCTGTGAGTAAGAAAGCTGGTCTGTTTGCCCAGAGGCTTTTAGGAGTTCAGAAAGCCAGTTAATTTCCCTTTAGCTGTCATATCTTTCCAGACTGCTCTAATCAGCATCATCACTTCCAGGAAGTTTATTTTCTTTCCAGGATAATTGTTAATGACTAGAATGTTATAATGGACCTTTATAGTTATTAGTTTATGAATCAATATAATCATGATTTTGGAGCCAAAATCTTTCCCGATTCACAAACAATGGAATCTCATTAAAGCAAATGAATTTCCATGGGGAATCTATCAGGAAGGGTTTTGGCCTTGATTTTTCATAGTAAATAGAAAGGAGTGCTTAGAGCAATGCCTCTTGGCAGCAGAGTCCAACATTCCATCAAAGAGACAGACAATTAGCAAATGATTAGTATTCACAAACCATTAGAAGAAGCCAAAAATTCTTTTCTAATAAGATACAATGACCTTACTGGGGGAGATTTTTGCTGGATTGACAGTTCCAGTGGTCAGGCTGACTGACTGTGCTGGGAGCCACCTCCTGTTGACTTGTCAGAGACAAATCCTTTGCAGGAGGGAAACTGGCTTTACTTATGGCAGAAAGAGGCATGAAGGTGTTGTCTGCTGTGGCAGTGGGCGTGAGAAGTTGCCCAGGATCCAAATACTCTTGTATCATGCGGTCTATAAGGTCAGTCGTTCTGTTGAACAATCCTCCTTTATGACTGACTGACTCTGCTTATCCACTAATTAAGAAGGTTCCTATGTATATAAAGTACAAACTGGACCCTAGAGGGAACTTAGGTGTTGTAATGCTTGGCATTTGTTTAGGTAGTAACCTTTGGACTGCAGAGTTTACTCCATGAATTTGTCTATGCATTTTACTGAATACTCCACTGACAAAAAAACCATGAATAATCCCCAAAAGAAAGGACTGGAACTCAGGACTCCTCTGCCAAGTGGGTGATCTCACAAAGCTGCAGAGCCAGGCTTATTTCTGCTTCCTTTGCCTCATCCAAGAGTCCTTGAATTCTCTTCCATGCAGTGGGCCAGCTTCAACAGGAAGCATGAATAATATGTCAGCTCCAAAATAACTTCTAGCCTGAAGGTTACAGTGATCTGTTGTCCTCGGAAAAACTGTGCCATGAAAACTAGGATGAGGAGCATTTATTTCCTGGTGGGACTTAATCTTGAAGCAGAAGCCAAGTTGCTCAGATCCAGCACAACCAAGGCCTTTCTGGACTACAGGTTCATGAAGAAAATCCAAGTCATGCTCACAGGCATTTGGACTTGAATCTCCACATTGATCCTAGATGGAGTTCAGATTCATCTACTCTACCCTAGAGCTTTTGAGATTTGGCATGTGTCCTCCTACATGACAGTTGGCCTCAAATATAAAGAAACCCTGGAATATTCAATTATATGTACATCTACTTCTGGTGCTGAAGATAGGATGACTAAATCAGCTAAAGCTTTCTGTCAACTGTCAAAAGAACCTAATGGGTCAGCTGAGACCAGAGAACTAAGTTTTGGTTGGATAAAGTCAGATGAGATAAGGTTCCACCAGTTATGATGGAGGTTGAATGGATATTATGACATGATTTGTGGGCAGCAGCCACAGTCCAACAGCAGCCCATTCAAAAGAGAACTTGTGTTCAATCACAGATTAAAAGTCAGGCCAATTGGGTGCAAGAGAACAGAGCAGTAACCTTTAGCAATATACAAGTCTTGAGCAACTATCATAGAACAGCTAAAGCTGGGCAGCCAGGAGGAAAGTGTGCAGTATGTAAAGAGCTGATGGAGAAATCTGAAGCAAGGGGAATGTAATAGACTTGAGGATAAGCTTCCCTTTGCCACTTAATGACCTTACCAAGAAATTCAAAAGGATCCTGAAACATCTAGTCTACTCCTTGTATGAGGTATTCATATCCTTCCTAATTACTGATCTATTCCCATAAGCATCTTAACTTCCTTTGCTTTATGACCATTTAGATAATTTCTTGTTACAGCAAACAGACACTTAAACAATGACTGCTGTCACTTTGTGCTAGATGCAGTATAAAAATAGAAAAGGAGGCAAACCTTTCTTGGAAGACATCAATACCTAAACAGATTAAAATAAACTGTGAAAGGGGAAACACTGGGAAAGAGGATGAAGTGATTTGCCTAATTACAAAATCAGTCAGTGGCAGAGAAAGGAAAAGGATGTGCAAATTCCTACCCTTGAGAGTCAAGTGTAGTTTATCATTTAACTTGCTTTGTTTCTGCAACTCATTCTAATGAACATGTTTTCCCTTTATTCACCAGAATGAGTGCACCTTCCCAACGTGCCAACAATTCCACAACACTTTCTGCCTGAGAGGAAAAGAGTGACTCTTTCTTCCCCCCTCTGGCTGTGCTGTGCAGCTGCGATACCAGATCTTTAATCATAGTGACAAGGAGAGAGGCTCTATGCAAATGCAAGCAAATAGTGTTTGACATTTATATGAAGATGATAAAGACAAACATTGGGGGATGCTTTGAGGGTGGAAAATGTTTACACTAGTAGTACAAGGTAATATGGAGATTTAACCAAGCAACACTCCCAAGTCTGAGCTGACATGAAGTCAAAGATGGAGTGACCTTGCTGGCTAAGTGGATGCTCCATAGGCTGTTAAATACATTAAAATTGAAGAGCAGCATCTGGATTAATATCCCTCTTTGCAGTATTCACCTGTCTTTGTCCTTTTATAGCAGATCTTTTGCATCATGTTAAACCTCATATTGCTGGTTTTTTTCTTAGTTCCCCTTCATGTGAATTTAAAAAGAAAGACAGTATGTCTGTGCCTTCATCTAAATTCTATCAAAACATCTTTCTGTTGACTTCAGTAGGGATTATATTCTAGTATTTATACTGGATCTAACAAACACAGTTGTAGACAAATCTCACAGGAAATATGCAGGCATTCCTGTCCTACAACAGCATAGTAAAATAATAATAATAGTGTCTCCAAAATATATATATTTAACCACACTCGATACATCCACATGGGTTGTCCAGCTGGTCTTTGTCTGGGGATGTTGCTGGTTGCTGCCTAACCTGAATTTGAGGCAGAAAAGCTGAATAACAAAATAATGTTTGCACAAGTAATTTTGATGCACATGATTAAATTGCCCGCTTTCACCAGACTGTATCTCTTTGTGCATCAGTCTTTCT
Organism: Turnix velox; assembly: GCA_013400935.1. NCBI lineage: Eukaryota > Metazoa > Chordata > Aves > Charadriiformes > Turnicidae > Turnix > Turnix velox. Next base: position 31,181 of record VZTY01028162.1, read on the forward strand.
TCAGGGATAGTTGCAATTTACACCCTTGCATTTGTAATACTGTCTTTCAACTAGTGAACAGCAGAGAAGGCACAAGGATAGTGCTTACACCATGGGCAGAGCAATCTGGGTTTTGTGTGTACAAAGCTAAGTCTGAGATAACTTAGTTCTGTGAAGTGGCTTTATTACAGTTTGTAGTGATTGATGGGAACTTTTCCATATGTATTACTTTTGTTTTCACACATAAAGAGTCAGTCATGAATCTTGTATAATTTTTTTTAATGTCTAGAGATTTGCCTGCTCTTCTCCTGCTTACCTTATTAAACCTTCTTTCTTGGCAACTGATGTACCATTTCCTGCAGAGATGGACACAGTAACTGGGATATAGTAGGAAACTACGAGATACTGAATGTGGTAGAACAGCCAAATTATTGGAAAATTTTTGTTCCTTTTTGGCAAAGCAAATGAAACAAGCTATGGCTGGATATTCATCTGAAGATGTATCAGCTTTTCTAGTGCCTGCAGGAAAGAAGTTGTGTTGTTTCTAACCATTTATCAGGCAACTTTCCCATCCTATTGGTGTTTTATACTTTCCTTATGAACATCCTACACCATTCAGGGTGAAAAGTAACTGGAGTGGAAATGATCATGATGTAACATGTACAGCAAATCTTATTTAATTTCTATAAGTCTCTTTATACCACAAACTTCATCAATGAAGGAACTGCTAATCAGTCTGTACCAAAGAACTGGTCAACTTGACAACTTGTAAAATCCAGTCTCACCGTGTGGATATGTGCCACATGCATGGAGTTATGAGCTAAGAAAATGGTTATATAATGATGCAATAAACATGCTTTGTGACTTTGCAAATATTATGGAATCTGGATTTCTGAGGCATGTTGGAAATATTGTGTTGGCTGCATTGGTTGCACAGGAGAAAGATAGACAGTGACCGAGATAGAAGGCAACTCCATGGGTTAGACAACACCCAAAGATGCTCTTGAGAGCAATAATTGGATGATGACTCACAGCCCAAAGTTGGCAGCAGGGCTGTGAGTTAATAGACTGAGTAACTACAAAGACATAAAAGTAACTGAAGATATTAAGACAGGCATGAACTTCTCTTTTCTTATAGAAATCCTCTTCCAGAAAGCAATTTAACCCATTGTAAATAAGGCAGATGAAACAAATCATTCTGTAGATATTTCTCACTTTAAAATAAAGGGAGCTTTGACAATAAACCTTGAGTAGACAATCAGCTTTAAAGTATTAGATCTCATGAAGAAGGCTGATCAAAAAATCCTGAATGGTTTTGAAGAATATTCAATATTAAGAAAGGGCAGTGACCTATTTATCTAGAACACATGTGAATTCAAGAGAAGTAACAATTACAACAGTTTTGTCTACTACATACACCTTTTTGCCATGGCTGTGAGACTAAAGGATATTCTTTCAATGTTACAATTTAGAGATGCTTTTCTTGATCATTGACCCAGAAGAGCTCTGCAATGTCTCTGAAGTAGCTGTTTGAACATATTACAGAAGATAACTTAGGGAAACTTTAGTTCACAAATCAATGTCCCAGTAAAATCAAACTTCTTTCCTAGCTATCATAGTTTATTGTATCAAGACCCTACTTAATGTAGCTTTAGTTGGTGTGTCATTGATCCAATTGATTGGAGTGACTTCTCTTGAGCTTTTAATTTATACTAGATCTTTGTGGAGGAGAGACATTCAGCCTGAGCACAGGAATATGCAGTAAAGTGTAATTCTAGTTGTCAGGAAAGGGATTTATTTGGTGCTTTTTTTCAGAGTTTAAATGACCGTGAGATCACATGTATGGATTAAAACCAGTTATAGCTTCACTGAAGCTAGAAACACTCCTGGCTGTTGGACTAATATAAATAAGGTCAGAAGAAAGCACTGAATCTTATGTTGAAGGAAGGATTCTATTAATTATGACCTTGCCTACACAGGGTCTATACATCATATACAGACCCTAATTGTTCTGCTTTGCTTTGATGGACCAGAGCAGCTGTAAAAGTAGAGTATCTGGTTCCCCAAAGCATACAGGGAACTTGAAGTGATACTAGCTTTAACTGGCACTGTCATCCAAATTCTGTCAGAAGCAAGACTGGAACTAGGAGTTACAAAAGTGACTTGAGACTGTTTTGTCCTTGCATCTCTGGTTCATCTCTGGTTCATCTTGGATGTGAGTTATGGCTGGAGTGGCAGGAGGATGTAGTAAGCTGTTTATAGCAGACTCTCTGCAGACCTTCTGAGAAAGGGAACTGTGGTTGGTGAGAAGAATTATAACATGATAGAATGGTTTGGGTTGGATGGGACCTCAAAGATCATCTAGTTCCAATCCCCCTGCCATAGTGGGATACCTCCCTCACTGTCTCATCCAGCCCGGCCTTAAGCACCTCCAGAGATGGGACATCCACAGCCTCTCTAGGCAACATGTTCCAGTGTCTCACCACCCTCACTGTAAGGTATTTCTTTCTTATATCTAGCCTGAATCTCCCTTCTAGTTTGCATCCATTACTTCTAGTCCTGCCATCAAGAGTCTCTCTCTGGAGGTGTCTGTTTTCCCTGCACTCATGTTAGAGGGGTTAGGCATCTGATTCATTCAAAAGAGAACTGTAAATTTTACTGTTTCAGACTTAAGATATGCTCCCCCAACCTGATTGAAGTATATTGCTATTAGAATAATTTGCTTCCTGTTCTGGGGTGGGAAAGCATGGGATGAGGCACAAGAAATATGTTTAAGCTCAAGGCCATAAAAAATCTTTATGCAAATACCAGATAACTTTCAAGCATAGGCAAGACAGAATATTGGGAAATCCTAAATTTAACAATTTTTATTTATCCTTGCAACAATGCAGTAATAAAGTTAACTTCTTTTAGATTTTTAATTTAGTAATTCAGTTGGTCAAATTCCCTGCAGCAGCATGAGATGCCAGGCCTAAGTTAGGCAGAATACTTCAAAAGCTTCTTAGACTGTCTTAAATTTTGATCTCTAAAACTTGAACTCATAACTTAATGAGTTCAATAAAGCTGAGCACAAGGCTCTACATGTGGGTTGGAGCAATCCCAAGCACAAATACAGATTGGGTAGAGAATGGATTGAGAGCAGCCCTGGGAAGAAGGACTGCATTGGTTGCACAGGAGAAAGATACGCTGCTGAATGAGAAGCTAAACAAGAGCTGGCAACATGCACTCCCTGTCCAGAAAGTTAACTGAATCCCAAGGGTTATCAAAAGAAGCATGGCCAGTAAGTTGAGGGAAGTGATTCTACCTACTGCGCTGTTGTCATGAGACCCCAGCTGGACTAATGCATACGGCTCTGGGGACCAAACATAAGAATGACATAGAGACCACAAGGATGTTGAGAGGGCTGGAGCACCTTTCCTATGAAGACAGACTGAGAGAATGAATTGAGATTGCTCAGTATGGAGAAGAGAAAGCTCCAGAGAGATCTTACAGTGGTATTTCAGTATTTAAAGGGAGCCTGCAGGAAAGATGTGGGCATCCCTGATAAGATAGTGGTATTAAACTGGAAGAGGGTAGACTTAGATATCAGGAGGAAATTATTTACTTTGACCTTAGTGAAGCACCTGAACAACGTTTATGATTCTATGATTCTATAAATTTAACAGTCCTTTCTCCTCAATAGCAGCAAAAGGTCATAGAAGGTAAAAGCTATAGCAAAAACTATATCCTCTTGGATAGCCTGCTGCTGACAGTGGTAAATTTGTTTCAGTCAGAAAACAAACATGAAATTAAATCAACTGCATGCTGTTTACTTGGCAAGGTCTATTAATGTCATGAGAACACTGAGAAAGAGGTGGGAAACAGAAAATAGATTCTTGTGTCATATCATTAATAACCTGTGGGAAAACATGAGAAAAACATGGAGAACATTTTCTTCAAGAATCTTTTTCATGAAGTCTTCCCATGAAAAAGTGACACAGGACAGATAACATTGGTTCAGGCACCTGTCCCTCATCACATGCCAAGCAGAATGATAAGTGAATTACAATGTACATTGAACAATGGGCTTGTCTCTGATGTACCTCAGCCATTATTGGCTGTCACTCAGTCACTTGGACTCAGTAGACATCTTCATGCTCTACAGTGTTTCCTATTTTGATTCGCATGACTTTCTGATTCCAGGTAACCAGGAACAATAGGGCTCAAAAAGTATGGTTGTGAATTCATGCAAGACATGCAACTTCATTACATACTTTTCCTGGAGATAAAAAAAAAAGTAGAGAAAACCTTGAGAGGATGATTTGGCTGGTTTTCTGAAGACAGATCAGCTGCCAAACTTTTGTTGTTACTCAATTGATATTTCAGTAAGGACTGTATTTATTTTAAATATATGAAGTGGATGAAGGCAATGGCTCTTAGAATAGATTGGATCAGAAGAAAAAGAAGACCTAGTCATTCAGATAGCCGTGAAAAAAACCATGCAATATGACAGTTAGCTTTTTATTATTATGCAATTTTTTAAATTATATTTTTCTTTATTAAATTCAAAGAACAGGAGAGCCACGGAGATGTAATGGACACATACATACTAAAAATATAGAAAAGGAAAACCACAAAGTTCAGGAAAGGCAACTGTTGGACCTTACTCTTTAGAGATTTTCGAGGACTAGCAAAAAAAAAAATTGAATGTTTGAACGAGTAATGAACAGAATTTCTTTAGTCCTTTAGTCCTAGTTGTCAATGAACTTGACTTTGATGTTTATTCGATGTTTTTATCTGAACAGTAACATCACTGCAAGAGTTTGGCTGAAATTATGTTTTTACAAAACAAAGATTTAGGGTCGCGATAACCTGAGCATGAAGAATAGAGGGTCCTGACAACCTGAGCCTGTAGCTTGTTGCAAAATAGTTAATTATTGTCCAGTTGGGAAATTGCTAAATAAGGGAAGAAAAGATTGACTGGTATTTCAGTCAATATTAGGAAGATTTCAGTAAATATTACTCTCTCTCAAACACAGAAACATTTAAATTGTGAAAAATACACAAAGCAGTAGATTGGTAGGTCAAGAAGAGATAACATGTAACCTAATAATGGTGCTGGATGACATTGCAACTGCCTTGGGATAGGTTGAGACCACATGAAAGGGCCTAACATTTTGAAAGTAACAGTATAAAAACTTGCATTGTCTGTAACAAGCTGTGCACTTCCCTTCCTACCCAGGAAGGAGTGTACCCACCATTACAATCACACATAGATCCTGCTTTGCCAGATCTGTGCCTTGTTTTACACATTTTGAGTTGTGAGTGCCATTTCTCACAACACAGAAGACAGAGTCTAAGCTTTACAGGTCAGAGATTGACTTTGCTTTATACAGGACCCACCAGATCAGCAAAACATCAATTTACTATAATGAAATAGTGAGCACTGGTAGTTATTTGTTGAGAAAGCAAGAAAAGACCAAGACTTCTCATTTTCAAATTACTATGTATGTATGTACATTGCAAAGAGGAAATATTTGCTGCTTCTAAATACCAAGATGAGCTGAATGCTGTGATTTTGTGCCAGCCTTAAAGGCAAGATCCACTCACTATATAGCATTTAATCATGTACAAATGGGTTCATGCTATTCCTTCTTCCTAGCTCTCTTTCTCTTTGCTTTGTGCCTTGAGGATACTTCCCCTTCTCAGCAAGTTTATTAAAGTAAATATATATTCTCAGATTTCAGAGAGCAGTAATTACAGATAGAGAGATCGAATTTCCACAGCTTGTAATTTTCATTACTTCATCCCTTGCTCAGTGATGTGAACAGACAAGCTCCAAAACACAGCTGAAGCCTAGTGTGGAGGGCTGATTTTGACAGGAGCAGAGGAGGGGGCATTATGTGGGGTAGAAAGGGCTTGCAAACTGATTCAGGTGCTCAGAAAAGGTGAAGAGAGCCAGAGAGAGACAATTTTTGGCAGAAGTGTAGAGAATTAACTTCTCTTTTGATCTCCAGGCTGACCAGTGCCCCAGTTAAAGTGGCTGGAGGAGAAAAAATAGGTGATCGTACAGCCCTCTCCCTTTTCCCTTTTGAGATAGTGAGGGGTGTCCTGTTCTCTTGTTCCCAAACACAACAATGTTATTCCTCAGGAAGAAAACTCATAGAACAGGGTACAGCATATTTTTAGAAACTGCATCTGGAAACTGGCAGAAATTAAGAGACAATCATAAGCTGCTGCAGTCCCAACAGGCCTCACTCTTTCTTTTGATTCAGCAATGTTAGAGTCATCCATATATTTCTGTGCGATTGTGCTCAAGAATCAGATGGAGTGAGATAGTGAGTAGACATTTAAGTCATTGATTCCTCCATTCCCATTAACACAGACTGTAGAGAGAAATGATCCTTTCTCTCCTTGCTTCAAGGCACTCCTGACTTCTTCCTGAAAGCCCTCCTCTACCCAGAGTGGGAGGACAGCGCACAAAGGAGAATAGTGGTAGGAGGATGAGTCTAAATTAGCCACTGTGAACATGGTCTTCCTGTTCCCTGTCTCTCTCCCACTCATCTGGGAGTTCTGAAGGAGAATGGACTGTGCTGAATTTAAACCCCCAGAGACATGTAATTCTGTGATTATGGATCAGGGCAGTATTTTTCACAGTTCTCATCAAACAAAGGACAAAACATGATTCAGCCTATCTGAAAACACTCCATACAAAGCTGTATTGCATTTTTAAGTGCCTGTGAGTCCTCACTCCTAGACCTCAAAGTCCCTCATCTCGGGGCACAAATAAATAAAAGCAAATGCAGGACAAAAAGACTACCTCAAACTGCAGCTCTTTATCACCAAGAGACTCGATGTTTGGGCACCTGAGTCCTTCATACAAAGCGATCTAGTTTAATTCTTGATGAAGTATTTGAAAAATAAGGTACAATTTCCTGTACTGGGGAGCATTCCTCCTACACAATACCTATCTGCAATCCAGAATGACCACAGCATTCCACTCTGTGAAACACCAGAAAGTCTCACAACACAATCAATGGTCCCAAAAGTCCCCTTGTCCCATCTTCCCCCCTTACTTCTCTCAATGGAGATACTCTTCCCTTTATCTTCCATTGAGTTTATTGTTTGGTGGGTTGGGTTTATTGTTTGGGTGAGGTACATTCTGTTTCCCTCCCCAGTCTACATGGCCACCTAGATTTTCAGGATGGAAGACGATAGCATATCATCTTGAGTTTGCCATCATATTTTATCACACTCTCCAAGCTTAGTCTTCCTCTGAAAACTGTTCAGAGTCCACAAATAGGTAAAAAACCCCATCCTTGAATTATTTGTTAGCTGTCTCTGATGTCAGTTGCTTGCACCTTATGTTTCGTTTGAGATCTTGTCCCATCAAGAATGTTTATGTACACTTACAGGTAAAGTTAACATCCATTATGTCATACAGGATTGTCAGTCTTCTTGCAATGGACACACAAGATCCATTTGACTATTGCCTCTCACACCTAAAGCAACACCTCATATCTTCCCAGTTAGGCAATATGGCATCTTCTCCTATGCAACTGGACAAAAAGTTGGTTCATTGAAGTTGCCGATTGTTCAAGATACTGATCTGTTGCTCTGTTGCTGGATATCTGCCACTTTGAGAGACTTTGTACTTAAGATCTCTGTTTAAGACACCATCCTATACCTTACTGCCAGTTCCCATGGAAGCCAATGTAGCACACGCATCCCTGGCATGGTCTGTCTTAGGGTACAGTTTGATTCTTGCTCTGATACATCCCATTATCTTCTCAGTCAAGCTAGCATTGCTAGCAGTGCACTTGTCCAGTGACCTAGATTCAGGAGTAAACCTGTTTGAAAATAAAACAGATTGACGTACCTAAGGGTCAAATCACAAACAGGTCAGCAGCAGGGCTGGACTGAGAAGTGGAAGGCAGGAGGGGCAGCTCCAGTGCTGGGATGTATGTGATACTGTGGTGTCAGGTATTGATATACATCCTGTATGAAAGATGTAAAGAAGGGGAGTGGTTGTGGATAAATGTTCAAGAATGAAATTTCTGGTGTATTTTCTTTTAATACAGCATCTTACCTCAGATGTGACCTCCATAGCATAAACTCTCACTGATTCTAGGAGGATCAGCAGCTGTGAAAAGGAGAGATGAAGTTGGGTACCATTTGAAGTCTTTCAAATTCAAGTATTTCTCAATCTAAAGGCAAAAATTAGGAGAAAAAAGAAACAGAAAAGGAATAAAAAGCAGGAAAGGTGTGCTTCCCTTTCCCTTCAGTGAACAGCTTTAATGTAAGTTACCCGGGCACAAAGGAGCTAAGCTCAGCGAATGCAGTGAAGGGACAAGGTCCCCGAGAAGAAGGGTGTCACGACAGATCGATACCCACCCACTGAGGATGCGGGTTAGAGGAGGCATTTCCCCGCAGCACCCGCCGTCAAATCCGCCCCTAGACCCCTACGGAGCATCCCCCGTCTCCCGAGGGGGCCCTAGAGAGGCGGGGGACTTACGGAGCGCTGGGACATCCCTGTCCCCGGGGCCATGGTGGCAGCTGCCGCTGGATGGCAGCATGTCTCCGCCGAGGGAGCCGCCGGCCACCCGCCCTCCTCCACCGTGCCAACAGCCAGGGAGGCGGGAAGAAGGGGGAAGGAATTAAAAAAGGCAAAAGTTAGTGTTTTCCTTTGCCAAAGTCTTCCTTAAAAGCAGAATGAAAAGATAATTGTTTCAGTGGTAAATGTCATGAAACAAAAGACCCAGCACATGTGGCAGATTTTTTGACTCTACATCCACAAAGCACCAGCTCCTGTCTCCTGTGCCGGCTTCACCATTGCTCACCACTGACCACGTGTTGTGTGGGGGGATCCTGACCCGCAGGCTCCTCTGTAGTGCCCAGCAGATATGAGAAAGGATGTCTTCTCTCCGAAACTGTGGGATGGAGCCGAGTACCTGGGTTTCTCCTTGAAATATGGCCCCTGATTGTATAAACCCAGCAGGCCTGAGTCTGCTTTTTACTCTTGAGTCAAGAAAGAAGCAGACACACAGGCCTTGCTATAGCCTTTCCTCTCCTCCATTCTCTTAGGCATCCTGGGGCTGGTCGGATCTTAGAGCAGCTTTGAGAAGAGATCAGCCAGAGCACTCTGGGTGGCAGCTGCAGCTTCCTTCAGCCTCAGCCCCAGCCTGCTTCCAGGTTTTTCTAGATCCATCCTGGAGCTCAGACTAAAACTGCCCAACATCATCTTGGTCCTAGGTCACTCTGCATCCTGCAGCAGGAGCACAGGATCTGCACTGGGACAGGTTAGCTTCTGCCAGCTGTCACTGCATCTTTTGCTCACCGGTGACCACAACTCAATCTATCATCCCGGATCAGATAATAAATCTGTTTTGGAAGGAGATAACAACAGCTAGAAAGACATTTGTCCTGACCCTGTCCTTTACACAGTCATTGGAGGGGGTCAGCATATTCTTCCTTACCCTTGCCCTTGCCACAGTCATCTTCTTTCTGTCCCCTCTGCCAGGTCACTTTATGTTGCCAAAGCTGCGGAAAAAGGCTTTAGTGCTCTTTGAAAGCCTATACAAATTATCTTGTAATTAGCATTTGTGCATATAACAGCATGAAGGAATTTACTCCTTTGTCCCTGGGCAGTAGTCCAGCCTGCCCCTTGGTTCCTCATCTGCTGCCACCCTGCAGTTTATCAGAAGTTGCTGCCAAAAGCAGGATCACACCAGAGCCACCCTGAATTTCCCCCCTTGAACTCTGAAGGTTGGGAGAATATGTCTTACAACAGCTGCTTAGATCCAAGGACACTAAACTTAATTAACTCTGGCCTCAGAGAGCAGAAGCTATAGGGATGGAGGCAATGGATCACCCTGGTCTCTGCTGATTTGGTACCACTCCACAATCAAATCATGATCTATTATGGTTCCCTTTTCACTTCTTGCACAGATAGATGCCTTGTGACAGTGCTGAATGAGGAAATGACTACATGAATTTCTATGTCTTGCATCATTCAGGTCAGATCTAATGACTGGAGCCATCCCTTTGACCTTAAATCTGCACAGTGATTTGGAATATGAGGCTTAGTCAACAGAGCTCCGAGGCCCTTTCTCACATCAGGTTCACCCATAAGGCTTGTGTCATATGCTAGGAGCCCCAGAGTTGACTGAATTGGCCAAATGCTGTCCTAAATTAAATAGGACTGGCAACAGCATGCATGGAAAAAGTCATCATCTTATCAACATGCTATCCATCATCTCCAGCAACCAAATACAGACCTCTCCTTTGATGTACAAAGCAGTGGTATCTGTTCTCAAATCACATGGGAAGGCTCACTGATGAGTGAGTGACTACTCAGAGTGGGAAAAAATAAATAAATCACTGCAGCACATGCACTTGAGGAGCGGGACCCCATCATGCAGATATAGTCTGCAGACTGGGCTAACCAGGTTCTGAAGCAGGAGAGAGGCAGTGGAAGTGAGGGGTTATGCTGCAGAGACATCGATGGAGATGCCAGAAGGCAGCAGTATCTGGGGGAGGAGAATTTGGCTGTGTAAATCTCATGCTTGGCACACGAGTCTTGGCAGGTCTTGAAGGAGAGCTGGATGCTGCTGATATATGACATATCTGAGGACAGTGCTTGGCTCCAGCAAAAATCTTCCGGGGTGTGGTTCGAACACTCTTCTCCCATAAAAAAGCAAGAGCACTCAGAGCTGCTTCATCTGGGTATTCTGCAGTTTCTTGTGCCCCTGAAATACCAGAAGTAGCCTTGAGGGATGGTGAAAACTGAAAGGAAAATGTTGTGCCTTTTTTAAAAATACCAGCTGCAGTTTGGAATAGCAGCTAAAACCTTACTCCTGCCCACCCCTGGCAGTGTAAGGTGCCTGCGTGCTTGTTAGATAAAGCAGCTATAAAATCATGGTAGAGTGAACTGACAAACAGAAGGAGAACATTAGACTCAACACTGCAAGCTCTGACATGCTCCCAGCCCGGTAAGGCAGCTTGCTGAACAAGGGATATTCAAAGTTTCAGTCTCCTCAGCACCCTCTTTGCAGTTGTTTCAATGGAAAGGCTTGTCACGATTTTTAGGCAGTGAGACATTTGCTATTTGTGGAGGCTCCCTCTCTCTCTTTCCTGACCCAGCACGGCCTTAGGAAGTGCCAGGCTCAGCATTAAGTAGACCCTCACTATGCTGTGGCTCTTCCCCACTCGTGCCAACTCAGTTGGTTGCATTAAAAATAGCTCTCTGAGAAAGATTTAATAGATAATATTAAACATCTGCACCACCAAATTTCCTTGCTGTCAAAGTTTCTGATTTTTTTTCCTAAAAGAGCCTCCTAAAGTCCCCTTTTTTCAGCACTGAATTCTTAGGGTGTGAGTAACTGGAAATCAGGGCTGAGAGTTGCCTCAAGCCTCTTCTGTAACAGCAGGTAAGTAAACAAACATTAAAAGAATGAGTCTGGGAGGGAGGAAAAAGGCTCTGGGTGTTCCTGTATGACTGCTGACATCAACTATTAACTAGTGAAATGCTATGATGCACTGTTTCAACCCAAGCATTTTAGAGAGACTGCCTGTATTAACATTGTCACCCAACTTCTTTAATTCCCCTGTCACACTCAGCAATGCCAAAGCTCATCATCCCACAGGAGAGAGCCTTACAAGAACATGGTGGCTGATGCTTCATTCCAGGCACAGTTCCAATTTCTGAGTGAAATTCTTTGACCATTTAAGTGAGAAACAAGTAATTTCTGAAGCATTTAAACTTTGGTTATGATCCATTGCTGCTTATCTCTTGAAAGAAAAGTTCATTCCCAAAAGCAGATTTTAGGTGAGTCCCTAGGTCAAAACTGAAGCATGTATAGTATTTAGGTGTTTCCATGTGTATCATAGCTGAGCAGAGGTTGTGAGTTGTCATCTGTGAGTTGCAGCCCTAGATGAGACTCAGGCAAGTGCATCCTTGGTTGCTTATGGGGCATTGCTACATGACATTCCTGAGGGTAAAAATTTGAGCAGTGTATAATGCAGCAACAGGTATGACAGCAAGAGCTGAGTAAGTGATTCCTGACCTCTCTTCAGTTATTTTTGTTCTCTATGTATCAATATTGTTTCTGATCATTTGCAAGAGAAAGATTTTCTGGCATTTCTACTGATGTCAGTTGAGCAAGGGGCTAAATAGTGATTTAGGATGGAAATCAGGCAAAAATCCAGCTCTAGCTTTTTTTTTTCATATTTGGAAAAGAAACAGAAAACAAATTACTGGCGTCAAAAATAACTACATCCTCTTGGAACCTCATCTCAGCATACTGAGTTAAATTCCCCCAGGTATAGACATGAAAGTAAGTACTGATCTGCTTACAAAAACAAAGAATGAGTATCCACATGCCAGGGGTGGGGAGTTGAATGTGATGGTGTCTTACTGTGGAATGGAAACTTTGATTTTGAGAGTTGCAGCAGGTTTGTGACAAAAGCCACCTTCTTCTCTCCAGTAGTTCCTGGTCTTGCAAGGTAGGGAAGTTCAAAAAAATCCAGGTGCTGCACTAGGCACATATAACCCTGATGCTTCTTGATGTATGTTAACATTTCTAGCCTGCACTGTATACAGGCTTGAGACCTTTGTCATGGAGGCAGAGCTAACCTGAATATCATGGCTTTGAATTGCCCAGGCCTTCTTCCTTCTTCCTTCTTATAGTATGAAGTCTCTCCTGCTTGTGCCTGGCACACGTGGATTTAAAGCTGACATGCACCCTTTCTATAGGCATATATCTTTTTGTTTTTCTTTCTTTTTTTCTTTTTTTTTATTTTCTCTGTTCTTGTGCCTGGACCTGGCAAAATGAAGACTACACAGAGCTGTGAGCATCCATCTGGGGAGAAATCACCTGAAATTCAAAGCAGAGAAACCTGCACTCCCCAATCTCTGTTGGATTTCTGCTTGTATGGCACTTGCAATGTAGGCCATTGCCCAACTTAACATTTTATATAATGCAATTTTACAGGATGAAATGTTGGTCTTCCACAATGGTGCTCCATAATTCCTTGTGTCCAGGCCTGGGCCATTTCTGCTTTCTCCATATTACAGAAGTCTCTGATATGACAGGGTAAGGGTAATGGATTAAACTAGAAGAGTGTAGGTTTAGATTAGTCATTAGGAAGAAGTTTTCACCATGAGGGTAGTGAGGCACTGGAACCAGTTGCCTAGTGAGGTGGTAAAGGCCCCATCCCTGGAGACATTCAAGGCCAGGCTGGAGGCTTTGAGCAACCTGATCTACTGCAAGATGTCTCTGCTCACTGCAGGGGGATGGGCTAGATGACCATTAAAGATCACTTCCAACTCAACACATTCTATGATTTTTTTTTATCACAGATAATCCAAGGAATTGGTGTTACAACAGTAACTTTCTACTTCACCACTGACCCAGTTTGGTAAATTAAAACACTACTGAGTCTCTCTTGGATTTGGCAAAGGTTGTCATGTGCTTGAGTAATGAGGAGCCCCAGCTGTTGTGTTTCACTTTATTTATTTCATGTGAACTCATGTGAATTCAGTAACATCTAATCTACCGAGTCCTGAATGAATCATGCAGAACAGTTTGTAAAAATCCTGGATATAGCTTCATAGTGCGCAAGCTATTTTCCAGGAAGAAGTTGCACAGAATTTCATTAGCCGTATGAATCTGGTAGGAAGCTCTTCATGTATGATGTATTGTTTCTCTGGGATATTTAATGTGTTGTGAAAGTCTGCTGATGCTATGCTTGTCCTTTAATTTGACATTATAAAAAAGAAAGGTTATTTTTATCTTGAATGCTTTTATTTGGAAAATATTATCACCAACTTATTATTCTTGTATAGCATCTTCAGTTGATTTAATGTTGCTAAACATTTCTATGAATATACTCTGACATCAGAGCTTGTATATTCAGTCTTTGCAGTACGAGTTTCAGATGCCCTGAGAGAATCTTTTAGAGGACAGAGGTGCCTCATGGAAACAAGTCTCATCCTCCAAAACATGAGTTTGCCTTAATAAAGACCATAGAGAAATTCAAGCAAGAAAAGTAATTCAGTGTAATTCAAGGATTTTATGGCTCTGGACAGAAAATTATGTATGGTCCATTTCCTACAATATGGTGTAGATGTTCAGCAGTGACCACCCACATTAAAAATAATTTTGTTGATTTGTTTTTCCTGACAATCCAGGGATCAGGGCTATTCTTCCTTCTAGTTATTCTATAGCTCTGATTTTTTATTAATTTTTTTGTAAAATTGTTCCTCACAGAGACACTGATTCTTCATAAACAGATATGAGGAGCACTGAAGGTCTCTGAAAGTCTTACACATCTGCTTGTTAATCCTTTGCTTGGAAAGCTTCTCTTGATTCCAAGGCTTTCTAATGGTCAGAGACAGAGTACTTGCATTTATCAAAGCTGTAGAGAACTGTAAGTTGCCTTTCAAATGGGAGCACTGGTATAGCTGTCCATCTCCCTCAGCTCCCTTCTTAGGATCTGCAACAAGTCCAAGCTGCCTGTAAGTGAAGTGGGATTTCAAGAGGCAGTGTAGGGTGGCATTGTTTCAGTTGGGTCGTGGTGTGGGTCATCTTTTCTGGGTTGCTTTAGTTGTTTGAACTAAAGAAATCAGGGCTGAAACAGTGGCCAGGGCTTTCTTGTTATTTTTGGGAAGCACAGTGATGGAGATAATTTCTCCCTTTGACCCAGCAGCATCCAAGACAGATGTTTTAAAAGATTTTCTTCTGACATTGACCAAGAAGCTAAATAACAACCATTCAGCAGAGCAAGTCTGCACGTATTTCTACTAATATTGTCCAAGAGAAAAAAGACAAAAAAAGGCTGTAGATTTTATGATCTGAGTGGTCTTACTTTTTAAGAGGATTTTGAGGGAGTGACTGTCCCACAATCAACACTGGTTTATCCTTTGGCTACACAACATGGTACATGTTTCCATACTAGACTGGGCAGACTTTTTTTTTTTTAAAAGCTATTTTTATAAGTGGTAGGGAAGGAGTCAGTTCCTACCTATGTAACAAGGGGTGTTTTGTCAATAACAATACTTTCTAAATAGCCAAAGAATACAGAACAGTGAGGAACAAAGCTTGTCTACAAGGTAGCAGACTGGAAAGTCTGTACATTAGTGCTATCTACTGTCTCAGCTTTCAAACAGTTTCTGTCATAAATGTTTAATTTAGTTTTTTCTTCGATTACATTCTCGCATGGATAGACAGGAAAAAATGTCAGACTTGCAACATATTTTTGATGTGTAATTTCCATGGGATAAAAATCTTTCAGGAGGTCTCTCTGGAGCAAGTGTCTTCAGTAGCTAACTAACCTGACGGACTTTTAAAGAATTAATGATTTCATGAATCCTTTTTTCTGAGGATGGCTTTTGGTATTTTTGGTGGAATATCTAATATAATTTTTCTTCTAGGTTTCAAAATTTTAGATTTTAAAATTACATTTCAGGATACTTTACAGATATTATGTCCTTACATTTTAGAGACACTGTATCCTAGCTGATGAGGTAATGAAAGGCACAGAACAAGTGGCAACTGAGGAATAGGTACAGAATATCAGCCATACTTTTAGTTGAACACCTCTCTCTAAACCAGACTCTTCTAGAAAAGACAGAGGCTCTCACAAACTTTTAATATCCAAGACCTCTTCCATAAGATGTCTCCAAACCCTGTAACAATTTATATTTTACAAGTATTCATCTGCAAATTATTCTGATTATTCTAGTTTCTATCTGCAAGGTGATAACTTTGTGACACTGAGAGAAGCCTTCTTCCTAGGAGCAAATGTCTCATCCTTATTGATGCCTTTCAGTCCTATCCAAGCACAAACACAAGCTGACAATCCACCGAAACACCTGGAAGAACAATGCCTTTACATCTTTCCTCATGATATTGTTTTACTGTGGAGAAGGGAAAGCTCTTCCTATATTCCACCTCCTCAAAAGCCATATAGGAGGCCTATGAGGACAAGCTTGTCCAGCAGGTCCTTGTCTTTCTTGTGCTGAGGACTCCAGAGCTGATGCTGGCTAGCTCCCATTGCTCAGCTAATGAATGATAATCTTTAATCAATAGAACAATCAATCAGTTGTTTTCATGCATTATTTTTTCCCTTTTTACAAGTCCTTGACATAGTCAGGGCCCAATCAGAAATGACAACGCATGAAAAAAAGACACATTGAATTTACTTCTCAGATGTGGGGTTTTTTTTCTTGGACAAGGTTGAAGTGTACAAGTCAGGTAGATAATCTCACAGTTTCCATGATGTCTGAACTTAAATCTACAATGCAAATAGCTTTTCCTAGCAATGCATTCCAGTTGTACATCATGCAACAGATCAGACTTTGGATCTCGCCTGACTGCTGGCTCTCTGGTTACACAGATAAATAATTATTTTTTTTTTTTTACCCTGGTCTGTACTTGTATTTCCACTGATGGGAAGTAGCAAGTTATGGCCAAATTAGGGAGGAAAAGAAGTTCTTCCAATATAGTTTATTTCAGTCAGGAGACATGGGCTTGTTACAGTTGTTGCTGTGAGAAGTTTTATGAAGTATGTGATCCAAGAGGTCACAGTCTGTAATGGTCCTTTCTAGCCTTAAAAGTCTGTGAATCCTTCCTTTACTCAGTCAGTCCTTACAGGAATATATGAATCTCTTACTGTAGGTGATGGCAAAAAAAAATGGATGGAACCGAATCCTTCTGTCTGAAGATGTAGATTTATATGTACATCATGTATGATTTATTCACAAAAATCGCACTCTAGATAAAATAAAGGGAAGTGTAGGCATTGATCATTTTTTCAGGCAATTGCTTATAAATTTAGTAAGCAGTCTGCGTTTTTACACTTTTCAGTCTGTTCACATTACGGATATGGCATAAGGCTTTGTAGTAAATTTGAAATTTGCTGAGTGAGAAAATGAAGATTATACAAAGCTAGATTGAACAAATGGTGAATAATTGATTTAACTGACCTGACAGCTCACACTGTGCTTGTAAATAATACATTACTTTGTACTGTGCTGTTAATTTAGTATTCTGTGCTTCTAGAATCCTTTCGGTAAGTTACTGCAAGGAGCAAATGATCTTTGACCACCCTAAAAAGGCAAAAATATGCTTAGCAAGCATATTGTAGTATCCTAGTTGTAGATTGCAATAGTGTGATACCATGCTGATCAAGCACCTTCTTAAAGACTCTCTGTCCTTTCCTCTTTTGTCTCTAAAATATTATTGGAGAGATAACATCGATATAACTGTTCTATGCTATTTTGCTGGCCACCAGCTCCTGGAGTCAGATAGCATCTATTTAAATGCACCACTGTGGAGAAATGTTGAATCATAGAGACTTGTAACAGCGAACGCTCATGCCTATTCTGCATTTTATTTTCTTTCAACATATGTGTTTGAACTCTCAATTGAATGCATAAGTACAGGCTATTGTTAAACTGGTTCTTGAAGCAGACTTAACAGCACTAAGCTGGTGTGTATGGCTGATACCTTCATTGCCTTGTAACTGCTGTAATAACCTATATAATAAGGGCATGAAAGACAACCACTAGGATCTGGCAGCCTTCCATACTCACCTTGCAGGAGTGCAACTGGTTACAGAATAGCACAGAGCAGTGGAGAGTTTCACCTGCTTTGTATTCAGATCCATACTTTTACTGCTGAAATACCTCTATTCATTCAGGTAAACAGCATCTCTTTAAGACAACAGTAAATGCAAGGACTTAAAACACAGTGATACTCCATCACATATGAAAGTACAGACCACTGTCAGAGTAACCAGCATGAGAGCTGCACACTGTCCATGAATCCAAAAGTGAAGTTCTCAATAAAGCCAGTGTCAAGCACATACCATTCAAAGAATGGACTACAATTCATATTCTTGAAACAAGGACACATACAATTAACTTTATTCCAACTTTGCTGGACCCTTTCTAACAGCCTCATCTATGGCAAGTCTCTGTTAATACATTGTGGCTGTGAGCTGAAGCCCACACAAAACTAAAAAATCTGACATTGTGATTCCCAGTGCAGTTTTACCCCAAACTGCTACACTTCTTTTTAATTTTAATACTGTATCATCTTTACGTCCAAAGGTTTCTGTGCAGAGTGGCAGTTATCATAGCTGCAGAAAATTCCTGGGCTTGACTCCATCTGCTTTCTCTGAAAGCAGAAGACACCATTCTCTTCTCTGTCAGATGATGTTTGTGTAAGGATGTACCATCCCTAGTGCTCATTCTGTGCTCTGACTTCTCAAATTTATCCTATTCTAGCGTGTGAAAGTCCCAAAGCAGACTACACATCTGGTTTATGCCTAGATAAGGAGCCTGACACTGGGTGCAGCAGAGAAGCATGGCTTTGAGGACTGGATCCCATGAACAGGGAGATGTCTGGCTGTAATCCAGTGTTACAGCAGCTCTCCTTACCTGTCCCCAGGCAAACCAGGAGTGATGAATCACAGATGAGATGAGAGACTGTGTTGTGGTGTCACATATTCACATGGACATATTTGTCTGCAGAGCAGGTGGAGGGATTTAATTGCTTAAGTCCCACCTTTGGTGCTCAAAATTAAGACCTTTTTTTCCTTCATTTTTTCTTTCTTCTTCCTGGCATGTCTTGTCAGATTTTCTTCCCTGTATCAGCCTCAATGAGGTTTTCCTTTAAACACTCCAAAAGGTGAAGAAGAAAATGAGGCCTTAAAGAGCTAGTCAGCATCTAGACTTGGTGGCATCTAATGATGCTAGATGTAATTCTGGTAGAAGATGGAGAAACTAAGATTATAATGACTTGGTTTGTGATGAGTTAGATCAGTGCAAGAACTGTGATTAAATGAGGCTTAAGCCCAAAAGCCCAATAGAATGCACCTAGAAAGCAATCAGTGAGGAACAGAAGGAGGACAGAAACTCACAGATGGGAAGACTGTGGATGTCTTTGCTCCCTGTGTACACCCCACAGACACCCATCTGAAGAACTCTTCAAACTCTCTACTGAGCCAGGCCTTCCCCCTCTGGCAGCAGGTTCTCAAGGGAAAGTCCATCAGAAACTGGCATCTCTTTTGTCTTTTATCATGATATGAGTCAGGCACATTGGGCAACAGACATGACAGGACCATCTGACTTTGCAATGATGAATTATTCATGTTGATTTTTTAGCAAAGATTAGCCAAATATTCTGGGTTTGTTGTAAAGACCTTTTATTTTATGTACATACCTGATGTTCTCCTTGTACTCTGACATCTTACAAAGATTCCTGATCTTCTTTCAGTAAAATGACATTGTCTTGCTAGCCTATTTCCCTGCCCATTTCTGATTTCACGTTTGATTTTTAGGGTCTCTGCTACTAAGGTAGTTCTAAACATGGTAGTTGCCTTCTTTCACAGTATTTCAAACAGTAATAGCTGCTGGTAAGCTCCAGTTAGAGTAGTATTTGTCTAACCCAGAGTTAGATCAGTGAGGGTAAATATCCAGGCTCGTTTTCCTAGGGTTAG
This sequence comes from Turnix velox, assembly GCA_013400935.1. NCBI lineage: Eukaryota > Metazoa > Chordata > Aves > Charadriiformes > Turnicidae > Turnix > Turnix velox. The sequence goes on from VZTY01028162.1 coordinate 50,645, forward strand.
ATTTTGTTTTTAGCTTGTATATTTTTATGTTTCCTGATTGCAAGTGGAGGGGAATGAACCAAGTCCAGATCCTCTGGACTTTGAACCTGGAGGAATGACTCCCATTTATAAAGAATTTGCAACAGCCCAATATTACCTTCCTTCCTCAGTACCAAGTATGATGTGTACCTACTTAATGAAACAGATGGTTTTCCTCAAAACCTTTTGAACCTTACAAGTTAATCCCAAATGCATTACCTACCTGAACGAACAAAAGGACCTAATACATCAGGAGAGTCTTGAAAAGGCGAATGCATCACTTTGATACTATTGGAGAAAGACAGGGAAAAGAATCTGATACCATTTTAAGATCACAAAGGGAAGGAAGAATTTGCAGTAGTTTTGTTGTCAGCTTAGAACAAGGAAACTTGGATTTAAGAGGACTAAAAATGTCTTTTTTCACATTTAAAATCCTTCCCGCAAAAGGTCAACACATTCATTACTTTTTTTTCTCTACATATAGAGAAACTGAGGGAAAGCAACATCAACCAAAAGTTTTGACCACATGCAATGATGCTAGTAGTAGTGCTCACACTGTTTCCAGAGTCAAAAATATATTCACTCCCTTTGCTGTTGGTGGGGAGGTGATTGACCTGCAGAGCCAGCCAAAATGTCCATTCATATGCTTCCATCATTCATATTTCCCAGAGACATTTGTTATTTCAGTCTGGTTGTATGAAATAACTTACCAGCTCTAGGCTGGGACAAAACCATGACTCTGTTTTTCACCATGCAGGATGTCTGGGGCAAGCTGATCCTCTGAATGAGTCTTGGACAAGTATACAGCCCCCAAGTCCTGATGATTTTTTATCTCCCCTTCTTCATTGAATCACATAATTCTCTTTGAGACTGTCAGTTGTCTTCTCTCTCAAAGCTCTGAGAGATGTTTCATCCAGTCTGGTGCTAGTCTCCTTCAGTCAATTCAGTAAATCACAGGGAGAGAAAGGTTTCCCTAATGGGAAGCTTCCTTGTCCTTTTCTCACTATGGAGTCACTTCTGCTTTGAGGGTGATTGTGTTGGGAATAACAGCAGTGAAGTATTCTACTCAGAGTGGAAACCCTGATGAGTAATCTAGGCACCATTCAGTTTCACTGCACTTAAAATGCTTTCATTCCTCAAAGGATTTCCCTTCATTTCCGGACATTTGTACTTAATTACAGGCCTCTTTGTGGATAGTATTTTATTCTGTTATGACAGGGTGAGATTACTTCTCAGAGCTCCATTTTTCACTTGCAAAGAGATGGTTTATTAATTAGTATAATTTAATATTTATACAGCATTCTAGAGGTGTCTGGTAACTTGGCAACATAAAAAGACACTCCCTGGCTTTAAGTGTTTACAGTATGTTTCTAGCTGACACTATAAGAGAAATAAAAAGCCAAGATGAAGGCGCAATCCAAAGTAAAAAATGCAAGAACATGGAATGTCGGTATTCAAGGCATATGACTTCTTGGGTTTATTCTTTGTAATATAGAGTTGTGGTTTATAAAAGTGTATTTTAATATGCACACATCCTTTAGGACAATGACTGGACGTAAAAAATGTTTCACCAAAGAAAAATAAAAAGCTCACATCAGATTTTCAGAGGTTTTATCACAATAGTGAAAGAAATTCCTTTAGAAAAAAATAATCCAGAGTGTATATACATCCACAGATAATTAAATCCTTTTTTCTTTTCCCAAAAAATGCTTTTGAACCTTTTTTCTTTGCAACAAGTTTTTTGAAACAGTGTTACATTACATGGCTTTCCTGAGAAAGCCTTGATGGCAATAAATTTTTTTTTGTCTTCTCCAGGTAGGAGTAGTGATTTCAGGGTTTACATCCAACCTTTGGTCTGTAAGTATAACATAAAGTTTATGAGATAATCAGTAACATTCTTGCAATGCTGAATACAACAATGCAAGAAAGGAAGAAGTGTGTTACTTGTAAGTAAGTGAATGAAAAGCTAAGGCTGGGTCAAGTGGGAGACTGAGTTAATCAGGAGTAAGTAATCAAGCAAAACAAGGCAAGTAAAACTAATGGCAGCTGTAGAAGAGTTAGCAAAAGAGGTAGTTTTGTTGCAAGCAAAGGAAAAGGATGGGACAAATTTAGATGAGAATTCCTGGAGTTCATCTGGAGATCATGTCAGAAGATATTTAGAGTGTGCAGCCAGAATGAAGTAATGAAGACTTCTGCATATTTTTAACTTTAAAATAAATAAGGTATTCAAAGACTTCTGCACTAGTATTGAAAATGTAATACAAATTGTGTAGAAAATATTTCCTGAAGGAGAAACCAGGGGTCATTAAAAGGTTATTTTCAACTAATGCTGCTTGATTGGTTGTTAGTGTTCAGCTTCCTCTGAAGTGACAACGCGTTAGGGTGACCGTTGCCCTCTTCTAGCAATTATTGGTGCTCTGGCAATTGCACTCAGTTTTAATCAATTAGAGTCCTGAATGGTGCTTTTCTTGGTTTCAAACAAAAGAGCCAACTGTTGGATCAGAGATGTCCACTTCTTTTTGGCAGCTTCCTGTTTCCTTTCAGAAAATTTTTGAAGACCTTGTCTGGTTCAGGAATAATCATGATGCATCCCTTCTCCTTTGGTATGGGAATCATTATGTGGTGTGCATTCCAGCAGAAATCCATATAGACAGCAGAAAGCAAGGAGACAAGAGATGCCATCCTGGAGCAGAGCAAAGGTTCATCTAGCATCTGGTTCCAAGTCTCCACCAAAGTGTGGGGGTTGCTGTCTTAAAGAAAGGTTTAAGATTCTCATAGCTGCAAAGTGAGGAATAATAATTCTCCTTTTCTTCCCTCACCTCCTCTGGTAGGTCTGTTCTATATCTGTTATATTTAGATTTTGGCTTAAACTTTGAAAAATGAGGTTAAACAACCAGGATGTCTCTTTTAGAAATATTTATAGCTCTGGATATTCTTGTTATCTGTATGAATATAAATCTCATCATAACCCCACTTATTCATCTCTGGCAGGAGTTCCCAGGTTCAGGTGCATGTGTCATTAATGATGCATAAGCTATCTCAAAGATAGAACAAATACTGGCTCAACAGCTGAACACCCCTATGAATAGCCTTGATGGACATAGCAGCACTGCACCATTACCTGTGTTGACTGCTGATAGAGGAGACTCTTTATCAGAGGCAAACACTTTTCAACACTTCTTCCAGAGTACAGCTTTCACCAAGAGGACCAGCCTGAAGTATTCCTGTTTCCCCACCACAAGCTCCTGCCCCTATACTGTAGCATAGTGTCTATGATAACAAGACAGCTGCTGCAGTCATGTTGTAAAGTGCCTCTGGGGTCTCATGCAGCTTGCAGAGGACCAGCCTTGGAAAAGCTGAATTACTTCCCCATTCCATCTCACTGCACAGCCAAGAAAACAGTTGTGCTTGGACAACTAGCTGAGACTAGATGGCTAACTTTGCTGCTGCTGTTTCCTGATAAAAATCTCTTATTGTTTCCCTCCACTCACCCATCCCTAGCCATTTATTGCTGTATTACGAGTGGGAGAGGGCCCTTTCTGTTTGTGCTCATAGCAATTTGAAGACAATAAGGTCTGGCCCATTCTTGAATCTCTATCAAGTCTTGCATTACTTGGAATAGCTGAAAGATTTACTCCAAGGCTTTTTGGAAGGCCATTTGTTACAGAACCAAATACTTCCAAATAAGTCTGGTTTTACCCCTTAAATTTATTAATAGAAATACTGTATAATAGAAATACTGTATAATGTAAATCTCACCTTCTGAGATTTCTAGATATCTGAAAATAGTAATGTACAAGATAAAAGGAGCAGAGAGTACTAAAGAAGCTGAGATTACCAATTCAAGATGATATTCAGACAAGAGGTATATGGGATTGACTGCTGTAGTTAAGCAGTTTGCTGCAGTTCCATGAGGGCAGTTTCACTGCTACCCTCTTTCACCACTAACTCACAAAATTCAGATTCCCTTCCCTCGTTCCTCTGTTGGTACAAGTGTGTTTGTGGAGGTGCAGAATCAGATGTAAACTATGTGTAAACTATTCTGGCAAAGGCACAAGTGGCAGGAATTAGTATTAGGAAATGAAGAATGCTATATAAGAGAAGTTTTAAAGAACTCTCTTCCCAAAGGGCTAGACTGTGTTTCAGTAGGCTTGATGGGACTTTGGGACTGCTGTTATTGGCCCAAGTGGGTTTTCTTCCTACTCTACTATAGTTTAAACTCTTTTGCTGAGGAGTAGCTGCTCATTAAACCACAGTGACTCGAACACTACAACTTTGTCTAAATTCAAGACCAAAAGCATCCTTTCAGGGGGTCTTGTAGGAGATAATACTCCAAATTTCATGATTTTTTGGGGTTTGTATGAACTTATTTGCTTGGACTTAAGTTTCAGTTAAAATATAGTTGCTGTAGCTCACATTTAATGGATGAGTAGCTCACAAAGTATTGTATTTGGGATAAAAATCAGAGAATAGGGAATTCACTTTAACTATTCTCCACAAATAATAATACAAAAATGTTCTGTTTTCTTTCAGCCAAATATCAGCCTTCCCACCAGATTCTTCCTTGCCTCTGGAAGACTATACTCCTGCAATGTAGCCTTTCTTTTTTCATTTGTTTTGTTTTGGGGTTTTGGGGTTTTTTTTTTTGTTTGTTTGTTTGTTTTTTTTATCCTTTAGTATGACTTTAGGGAAAAGCA
>VZTY01028162.1:55405-89671 GCA_013400935.1 Turnix velox
TTTTTTAATCCATTAGAATTGCTTTAGTGATGTCACAACTCATAGGTTTATACCATTTCTGAATCGAGAAAGCTAATGGTTTGAAAAGAAAAAAAAATAATTAAACCTCACAGGTGTAAAAACAGTCTCCAGTCTCTAGATGTGAAATATCTCCTAGGCAGCTGCCAGAACATTCAACTTCATGTAATTAATGCAGTGATCTGTGTTTCAAGGAAAGGAAGGATTTAATTAGCAAAAGAGTCATGACAGATCTTTCTTTTGTCACCTGACACCAGCAGGCACATACCTGAGACTGAGCTGCACACTAACCCATCTGGACACTGGGATGCTTCAAGGTGAACTGTGAAGCAGTGAAGAGATGTTGTTGTTGCTTTATCACACACAGGGAGGTCTTGGTATGTGAAATGTTCTTCAAAATAAGTCTTTTAAGGGAAGTAGAACAAAGGGATGCTTAATTGAAAACAAACAAAAAAAAACTTCCAAAAACCTGACTATCTTTTACAAGAGGAGTGGGGGCTGGAATTCTAGGTAGACTTGATCAAGGAGAGGAGAAAGTTATCTTGATCAATAATATCCTCTTCAGTAGGATAGAAGGGGCCTTTTAAGAACTGACTAGGAGGTTTCTCTCTACTGCATAATAAGAATTATCTCTAAAGAACAAAGAAATCCTCTGATCTTCATACAGTATATCAGCAGGCTTACTTTTTCTCTGCAGATGCCATAATTTTATACTACAAAAAATCACTGAGTCAGATCCTAAAGCAATCACTGCAAATGATCATTGCAGTGATCCAAGGTTCAGTCTACTACTGCACTTGTGCATGAAAAGGGCTTAGGTTGATGTTCATGATGCATGTACCCACTTTTAATAGTTAAAAAATTATTATTTTTTATATATATTTTACTTAAGGCTCAGTTCTCTTTCCAGCTTTGGTATAAATCTACAATGAAATTACTGGACATTTACAACCACCCTGCTGAGTACTGAATTTGTCTCAATGTGTTTGTGTGAAGGAAATCTGAGACATGCTTCTTCAAATCTCTTTTTCCTCCCTAGACTGTGTTCACAGAAACTGGGTGAGAATTTCAGTGATACTTTTTGTATTTTTACTGTCATGCTGAGTGGAAGCCCCTCTGCAATCATGGGCATTGTACAAGTGGCAAGTTACACATGTCGAGAATGAACAGTGTGAGTTGTATGACCCTTCTTTGCACATGCTAAAAGTTCAGATTGCCATCTTGGTCATGAGTTTTAATATTATTTTCTTTTCACCTGTGGCAATCTAGTGTATTGTAAGGTGAATCAGAAGCTATGAGGAAAACATCAAACAAATCCATGGGAGAGAGGCCGAGTCCATGTCAATTACCAAACTATGCTGATGTCACTGTGCTACATCACTTGTTTCCAGATTCAGAGTAGAAAGTGTCTCCTTTGCCATATATGTTAAACCCTTAGAGGGAATTTTTATTTATATTTTTATTGGCTTCTGATGGCTTTATATTGAACCTCTGTGCTATAGCTTAACATATCCTGGAAAAAAAGGAGCCAGGCAGTGTGAGCTTGACTGCATTGGTTGACAGTCACCTTTGCAAGACCCCAACTCTTGAAAATCAGTGAGAAGCTGCTGGTGTGACCCGCTGGTGAACTGCAGCCAGGGGGTAAGGAGCAAATATTTCAGGGAGATGAAGCAGGACATGCACTTGCATCTGATCTGAAATAACTGCTGTACAAAGGAAAAGTGACTGTAGCCAGCAGAGTCAAGCTGGTATTTCATGACCTTCTGATCGCAGAGTTCAAGATGTCTTAATTTCTTTTTTGCCGGAGGCTTCTATGCTGGGGGAGGTGGCGTTAGCTGGGGGAGGTGAAACAGGAGAGAGTAAATTTCCTTTCTAAAAAATATTCTTCTTCCGGTGGAAGTAGTGTATTGTTTCTTGAAATGGACAAAGTTATTTTCTAACTTCCCTGTATCCTGTCACCTGGCCTTTCCTTCCTCCTCCTGATACCACAGTAAAATACACAAACATACAAACTATGCATTATTTGCATCAGGGCAGGATTTATACTCTGCTTGAGGGTGGTGATTTATACTTGTTGTATTTTCTATACATCACTTTCCAGATGTGGAATGAATTTTACTGACATTTATTAGTCACTAGGGGTGTCTGAGGATGGCTTCCTATATACCCCTGACATTTATGCTGTGATGCAGCTTCCCTTTTCCTTTCAGTGATGCTTTTCCTTTAAAAAGTGTAAAAACAAAAGGAAAACAAAAGGAAAACAAAAGGAAAAGGAGTACTTTCTATAGCAGCACAGACCTAATGGGACAAATTATCTTTATGGAGAAGGACATAGAAGAAATCTCATTCTTCTAATAAGGAAAGGAAAAAAACCCTATCTGATTACCTTTATTAACAAGCTGATGCTAGTGCTTCTGAGATTTTAATCACCTTTACAAATGTTGTGGTGTCAGCATTGACTTTCTAACCTTGTCTAACAACTGAGCCTTAAGCCAATGTGATAATAGTGAACTCCTAACTATTCTCTTACAAAATAAGAGCTAGGTTAAATTTTTAACTTAAAAGAGAGGTGTGAAATAAGTGTCCCTGAAAAGATGAAAAGTCACAGCTTGTTTGGTACTTTTTACATATCGAATATCAAAAGTTTGATCATATGGCCAGAGAAAAAGAAAGCTTGAGGCACCTGACAAGGTGCATGAAGCAAGGGACACATTCAGACTGCCTGTTTTGGGGAATGTTTGGGGAATGCAACACTCTTGTGTTCAAGAGAAAAATCATGTGAAGACCAGCTCACATGTGGGTTTATTGAAGTTCATGGAAAACAGAAAGGAGCTGCTTTCATCTTTGTGAGTATGGTAATTATATGGTTTTAGCCTGTGGTCTGAAAGGGTGTGAAAAACAATGGGTGCCACATATGACCCAAAATTTACATAGCAACAGAAGGAGTCCTCTGAGTGGGAGGGAGAAGGAAGAAGAAATCCTGAGAGTGGAATCTCTTTTGGTAAATCAAATATTTTATACAGAGAAATGGGATTATAAACCCAATGTGCATTACATGGGAGTTAATCCACCTACTGCCATTCCTCCTAATTTGAAATTTGGTTCCTACATTGCAGCAGCTCTTTAAGTCCTGACGGAGAAGTACCTCTGTTATTTCAAGCCTGGTATGCCAAAGCTCTGTCACTGGGTTGAACCCCGTGTCTGAGTTTGGTAGGGAAGATCTAATGCAAGTTTTGCTTTCAAACTAAAATGAAACTACATAATTCAGATATAAATTGTGTGCTTGCTGACTGCCACCTGATGTCTGACTTCCTGCTTGGTTCTGCGGTGCCCATATTGTCTTTCCTATACTGCCCTTCAGTTTGGTAGCTGCCACAAGCATAATTCTCAGTAAGATGGGCACGAGGCTTTCCATGAACATTGACAGGGGATTGGTTCTGACTCTTGTGCTACTTACAAAGACCAGGAATAGTGACCATAGGAGACAGGTAAACCTATTTTACGGTACAGCTTGTTTAAGAATGTTGCATCAGATTAGGTGGGGTAAACCATGTAGAAGCAGAAAAAACTCACTGAAGTGTTTCAGGGATGAACTCAGTGTGAGAGCACAAGATAAGTATAAACAAATAAGTAAGTGAAGAAGTGGCTGGAGCAGATAAGAACAGCTCAGGGAATTATTTATAAGACATGAGAAAATAGAGAGTTCACGTGATGGGTTTAACTCAGATGGACCCATTAGCTACAGGCAGTGCTGGGTTTAAAGAGTCCAAAATCCCTGTGACAGTTGAGATCAATGAGAATCTGTTCTCTCTGGTATTTATTAGATGAAGGTTAGGTTAATGGATTAACTTGTCAGATGAGTCTGATAGTAAATAGTTCATATAGTAAATACTAACCCTTACAGGAAAATATTAGTTGACTTTTTTGACCATGACCTAGCACATTAAAATAGGAGAATTTTTGTCCTATGTTGCTTTTGGAAAAAATAAACAAATCATGTAAGTGGGTTTAGGAGTCTGATGCATATATTTGTGATATGAATGAGATTGTTTCCCACAGCCAATAACTAAAACAGTAAGAAAAAAGCATAAGGCAGCTGACACTGTGATTTACTCTAACAGGGATAGGCTCAAAGCAAATGTGTCACCACATGGGGATTGATTCACTGATCCACCAAGACCAGAGTGAATCCTCTTAACCATTCTAACAGGGGCTAGATCCAAACTCAGATTCTCAGAACCCATACTTCAGCTCAGGTAGTGAAGTTGCTTTTCCCATGGCGATCAGAATCAAGGTCAGTGCTGCCTCCAAGCACATCATCATTTCACCTGCATCCCTTCACCACAACACTGCTTCCCTGCTTATCCTCTCCCCAGTTACATCTACCACCTGCAACCAGAGCAGCCACCTTCACTGGGGCATCAGAACTCTGCTCTGTCTTTGAAAACCCTTGAGAAAGCCTAGGTTGGAAGCTGTTGTGCTAAAATCAAGACAGGACACTAAAGTTTATCTGATGGTGATTCTCATCCTTTTTATTTAAAATAAAAGGCTAGTGGTGTGCAGTCAGTGATGAATTATTTCTTTGTTTCTGTACTAACAACCCATGTCACGAGTGTTGAGAATCCCAGTTCCATTAACAGCTGGGTCAAGGTGTCACACATTTGAATCCTGTATGTTTTATGTATTAGCTCTATCACAGCCTGCAATGCTACAGTCGTCTTCCTAGCCATCTATATGCCTTGTCTGTTTTCCATATTTTTTTCCCCACTCTGTGCTGTGGTAGTGAAGATAATGCTGCCTTCTAAAAAATATGCTCTTGAGATGCTGAGATTCTGGGGTCCTGAAAATGAACAGAGTCTCTTGTAGGGATTGACTGGGCTTTGTGCTTTTGATGTGAAAATTGCCACAAGCCAAATGTTCTTAATCATTCCCAGAAGAAGTTTCCATGGCAGGAAGTGCTGCAACTGTCCAGTCTCACTAGGAAAATACTAGAAACAGTTAGTCAAAAGCTTGAGGGGAATGTAAAACCCAAAAGTATGCCTGAGGCACGCTACTGCAATGGTGGCCTTCCTTCTCCAGCAAGGCTGAGGGGAGATCTTATTGCTCTTTACAAGTACCTGGAATGAGATTGTAGAGAGGTGGAGTAGGTCTCTTTTCCCATGTTACAAGTGATCGGACAAGAAGAAATGTACTCAAGTTCCTCCAGATGAGGTGTAGACTAGATATGAGGAAAAATGTCTTCAATAAAAGGGTTGTCAAGCTGCCCACAAACAGGCTGCTTATAGAGCTGATTGAGTCACTAGTCACGTAACTCTTAAAAGACAAGAAGGTACTTAGTGGTGTGGTTTAGTGGTGGACTTGAAAGTGTTTGTTTTATGGTTGGACTTGGTCTTAGATTTCCATTACAAACTAAATGATTCTATGAAGCACATTATGAGACTCCTGAGCTGAGACTGCCATCAGGAGACTAGCACGGGGTTGTGATGAATCCCAAAGAACAGGAGGAAGGAAAGTAACAAATTCTGTTGGGACTGGCAGCACTTCAGCACAGTCCTGTTCACTCAGGAGTTGTGATCTCCTATGACTTATTCCTAAAGCTCCTGTTCTCCTCAGGTTTGCAAGCTCATATGTCTGTATCAGAGACATTTTCTATTTAGAGACCTTGATGTATATGTAGATCACAGGGTCTTGAAGGGTATTCACTCTCATACTACATCATGAGAATTTTTGAAGGAAATCAACTCGGGGAAGCCAGTATAATTCTTTATTGGAATTCAAAAGAAAATAAAAGTACATGTGATTGTAAAGAAACACTAGCACTAGCACAAAAAAGGTCACATGGACGGAGTTCCCCAGATGACAGGTTCAGGGCCTGACTAGTCCTTTTTGTATCTCCTGCAGAACATGGCAACAGATGTAGCAATGAAATCCATATCTGAATTGTTGATTTCCTGCATCTCCAAGCACAGGCTTGAGAGACCACTATCTGCAAGGGGCTGTGTAAGCACAAGTTTATTCTCATACCAGGAGATTGCTGCAGGAGTGGTGTGTCTAAATGGACAAGCAAAGCAGTACTTTATTCACTTAGGTTTCCAGAGTCAGCTGGTTTATGGCATACCTTAAGTCAACTTTGTACTGCATGCTGCATTATTCTCATCAGAGACTCTGGAGGTATAAAACACAGCCCTGCCTATTTTCCCTAGACTTTCCCAGGCTTTCTTCAGAGAGATAAGTAGGGCCCTTGAGGTATTAGCAGAGGTAGGTCGAATGTATTTCTCCCTTGGCATATGCAGCCACAAGTCAGCCAGCATCTGTCCTGGAGGTGAGTTAGAAAAGGATTGTGACAGAGGAAGATGCAGAGGCATGACCCAGAAGAGATGACTAATAAAAAATGACTTAAGAGCTCTTCTCCAAAGATCAAAGGTTAAGTCTAGGTCAATTGTAATAACTGCATTGCTTCACCAGTCAGGACATGTGCAGTCTCCTAGAGGAACATCTAAAGCATGTTCTCAAATGGCATTAAAGTGGCTGCCATTTGTAAAATAGTTGGCTCCCTTCAAGTTTGGCAAGTATAGTTTTACACCAGCCTGAAGCTTCTCAGTAACAGGGTCACAGGATGATTTCTTTTCTCAAAACCTTCCCAGTGAGCAAGGATTTTTCTCTGTGTAAAGCCATGATCATCAAGTTCCCTTCAAGCACCTCCCCTTCATCAGCACATCTTGCAAAATGTTCCTGCTTTCATGGCTCAGACTATTACTGCTGCTCAATATGAGCTAAATGATATTTATGTACTTATCCTAAAAATGTATGAGTGCAGGAATAGCAAAATGGAGGGAGAATGGATGAATAATGAAATTAGGAGTCTGTCTGACTGCACTATATAGAGCAGTACTGTGGACAGATACCCAAGCCAACATAAGTACCCAAAGAACCAGAAGTAGGGCAGCATCCTATACAGCAAAGTTTTAAACACATGGATCTGGTTCAGCTCCCAGGTATCCTTTGTTCTCTGCTGCAAAACTTGGCAATGCTGCTGCACGTTTCAGTTTCACACACTAGTTTGGGAAGTGTTGATTCAATGAGATGGTTTTTTTCCTGCCAGTGCCCAAGCTTGCTACCGTCCTGTAAATGGGAGTTTAGTCACAGCATTTGCCTGACACATACCTGCCCACCCCCTTGTCATTATCGATCTAAGTATTTCCATCTCACAGAGTAAGAGTATGTTACAAAGGCTAAAAAGATTTAGTCATCATCAGCAGTTCAGTTAAGCCTACATAGTTGACTGCTCAGAAGAAATAAGGTTCTTAATTAGATAGTTTTCTATTAGAAAAAGCAGTATGGTTAAATGTGGAGCTTCTCCTAATGAAACAACTGTGGGCATCTGTGGGCAACAAGAGGGGGTGGCTAACTAGTCACTACAAAACCCTTCCATCCATCATCTACTTACCACTATCATTTTAATGACACACTTTTTTTTCCTGTACAACATTGATTTGCACTATTAGACACTGTTCATTTGCTCATTAATAGGGGAGTATTTTTCCTTTTGGTCCTGCTGGGTGACAACCACACGTAGTTTTAAGGTGAGCTAGGTAGTTTTAAGGCTGTTTCTAGAGTCTGACAAAGAAGGTGGGTTAATAGCTAGGTGGAGCTATAGTATGGGCAATTCCTCTGAGTTCTGCTTCGTGCACTCATTTCTTATGGCCATTTGATTTGAGCAAACTTTTATTCAGTTGTTCCAGCCATGTTTGTGTAGTGTGTGCTACATGTGTGCTCAGCACAGGGTGAAGGAGAAACACAAGTTATTCTCACTGTAAGCACTACATGCATTATTAGGAAAAGGTCCTATTCTACTTCTCCTTATGATACTAACCTGGGCTGGGAACCTCTTTGGAAGTGTCTCTGTTTAGTTGTGAAACTGTGACAATCAACGTCACTTAAACTTAATTCTCCTCTCAGAAAGATTAGTCAAGACTTTTCAGACCTTTGTCAGGAATTTTTGCTTCCATTTCCTCCAGTAGACCAGTATTTGGCCAGAGAGCTTCTGATAATCTCCCTACTAATAGCTGTAAGCAATTTCTTCACTGTGTCCAGCAATCGTGGGACTATTCCAGAGTTTTATAGCAAATTGAAATTTGGCTTTAGATTTTAACAGGCATAACGTAGAGAATTGAGATAATCTCACTTTTCCTGGTCAGTTTAGGAACAAGCAGGCATTCATATCTTTACTTGTTGTTTGAATTCATGCAAAAAGAATATTTTACTATATAAGTGAATGTCAAACTGAGGATCCTTCATCAATTATGTATGACACATACCACAGACACTGATAATCTGAAGTCAGTCTCTATATAATTTTTTTAATTTACTTTAACATTTTATAAAAAATTTATAAATTGGCAGGATCCTCCAGGAACTTAATGCAAGAAATTATTTACTCATGGAGGTGGAAGAGGAAGCATGCATGTGTAAGAAATAACCAAGCTTAAAAAAAGACATTTATACTTTGTTCTTTATTGTTTTACAAAAGATAAAAAAGAATATAGAGATAAACTCTGTGTCTGGTTTAGCTGTATCATAGTCCCCAAAGTCCTTCCTGCCTGGTAGAGGAATGACAGCAGAAAATCTAAAGCACTAGAAGCTCATTATTTATTGGTGAGTGGATTTTATGCACGTATATCTTCTATAACAGCCTTTCCTATAATTGCCTCTGCACGTTTAAGTGCAATGGTGTTTATGACTCCTGTTATCTCATGTAGCTGCCATTAGGGAATTTAATTTTCCCAGCCAGTATCAGATGTCATATATTAGTAGCTCCCAAACTAGTATGATATAGCACAAGAGAGCTTGTTGCACTCCCTGTGTCATGTCCAAAACATGCCTACCACATACTTGGTATTTTCTGCGTAAGATTCCATTTAAGCTTGCAATTTGCAAATGGTTGATGCTCAATGAAATCTTATCTGCTTCTACATCAGTAGACCTAGTTGCTTTTCTGTTTGATCGATGGCTTATTGTCTTGGTCACTACTTCTTGTGCCTGATCTTCATGGGTTGAGATTTTTCCACACTTTTCCCATGAGTACTGCTTAGTAGTGCTGTAGAACGTGAACATCAGGTGACTGAAAGGCCTGAGGTTCATGGCCACCACCTGTCTGTGATCTTGGGTCTCCTCTGAGTAACAACAAAATTATTCTGGCTGGAGGGAATCGATGAGACCTTCAAGACCCTGGGATCCTCCTGAAAACTTCTCTGCATTCTGGAAAGCTTCCTGCTTCCTGCTGAGAATCATATCCAAAGAGCCTAATTAGTTAATTTCTTTTTCGTTTCCATAACTGTTAAGGAGCATATAGGGAACTAGCACTGGGATGAAAGGATGTTACCTGGTATGTACAGACATCTGTGACAGCATCTCTTCTACCCAGGCCACTCCTGATAGATGTTCATCTAATCTGTTTTTGAAGACCTCCAGTACAGAGGCGTCACAGCATCCTCAGGCAATTCCTGTGCTTTGCTATTCTTATCATTAGAAAGTATTTCCTAATGTCTGACGTAAATCATCCTTGCCACAAGATGAACTCATTATTCTTTTCCTGCCTCCTATAACCAGGAGCTACTTCAACAGTTACCTGCTCACTTCTGTTCTCACTGAATGCAGTTTTGTCTTTTAATTCTATTTAAAGGTGGACAGTAAATCTTTGAGGAGTATGTATAAATGTCTTTTCTACTTCTATAAACAGCATATGCTCACATCTAAATTTTCGTCTACAGGTATCCTTAAACCCTTCTCTGCAGGGAATTTCTCTGTTTACTTATGACCCTACATGTACTGATACTGAGGATTGCTGTGACCCAGGTGCAGGACGTTGCACCATGGCCTTGTTGAAGTTCACGTGAGGTTCACATGGGCCTCATCCCAGAGCATGTCCAGGCTCCTCATGAGGATGTTCCTTCTCTCAAGCCTATCAAGCTTACTTTCTATCCTTTTATCAGGGGCTGTGTCAATACCATCAGCCAAGTTCAGGGACCAAACATAGTAATTTCCCTGCAGTGTACATTAATTGCCTTGACTAATTCTATGTCTGCTATGAAAGCTACACCTGTGCAACAGTGGCTTGTACAGGTGTAAATGCCTTCACTTGAGACACCTAAACTTAGTGATGTATACCCCTCATATAAAGTGAAGTCACAAGTCAAAGCCAGAGATATTGATAGAAAGTGATAAGGTTTGCTCAGCTTTCACATGTTCTTGAGTCACTTGATAGCATAGGCACAGATGGAGAATCTTTCTCTCCATTTCAGAGGGCTTTGCATGGGTTGTAGTTCACAAAATTCCTTTTTGCAGAAAGTCTGTCTTTTAATGAAAAACAAGGTTTTATGCAATAACTTAGAGTGCAAGGATGCTTCAGTTAAAATCTGTGAATGTACAAGTCCGTGGGTTTTGTTTTGCAGGAAGGCAAACTTCATTTGCAGCTCAATGTAGAAGTTAATCTGAAAGTTTTCAGCATTGTAATTTTATCAGGAATTAGTTTGATACTATTTAGCTACAAAACAAGAAGTCTCATGATTGTTTATAAGTGCACTGCAAACCATGATTTGAGAATAAAATATAAATATTTCATGTGGCAGGTTCTCCATATCATCTGACTTTATTTTGGCAATGTTATGAGATTTAGAACCTTAAGTTTCTGCTCAGGTCATTTTACAGCTGTGTTTAAAACAAATATCAACTTTCTTTCAGCAGCATAATGATTATGTTCCTGCAACTATTTAGTAAGTCATGGATGCTTCCTAGAAGAGTGAGCTGGTTAGTATCTGGTGTTCATTTAAACTAAATATTGTTGCTGAATCATTTTTTAAATCCAAGAGTTAGTTTCTGTGCTTGTCTGTAAACAAATACTTCTTCATTGCATTTGAAAGCTCATGTTTTGGAGCATGCTAAAACTGCTGCAGAAAATTCTGTACTGTGAGGCAGAGTTTTTCCACTACTTACAGAGAAAAATCCCAAAGTCTAGAAATACAGATTAAAACTTTTAATTGAAGAGGCAAACAAAAGGCAAGAAGAAAATCTCTGTGCTTTCTGCTTTGTTGCCTCCAGACGCTGGACACACCATAATTTTATTAGTGCTGCTATTTAGACAGATCTTATTTAATGTGTTTGAAGCACTAAGTGTCTTGATTCACAGATATTTTCTAAGCAAGGCAATTTCCATGACATTGAGTTGAACTTGAATCTGAAAGTGTCAAACGAAGCATTTTGCTCTTTTCTATGTATCTATGTCCTGCGTTAGGCTGCAATTTATACATATGAAATCTGATCTGATCATCTAAGAGCCCTACCTGGAGAAAATGAAATGTTTTATCACCAGGAATCATTTCAGATGACTTTCTAGAAGGTGTAAATGGCTGCTATGATGAGTTTTCCTCCTTATACTTGCGGATGAGATATTTTTGCCACAGTGAGCCTACACTACTAGGGTGCATATCTGCTTTCTGTTTGTCTGTCCAGCCCTATGCATTTCTAGGACATGCAAACTCCTTGTTGATCTTATTTCGTCTCTGTCTGGCAGCTCCCAACCAATTCAAAGTCTGAAGCAGAGTAAGATATGATCAGTTCACGGTGAACCGCTGCCCTTTTTGGCTCTACCATTAGAAGACAAACCTGTCTCTGAGGCTTCAGACTCCTTCCTGGCTCAGTACCCAGAAATCTCAGAAACTGTAGCTAATTGTCCTTCATCTCAGTATTCCTTTACTTTCACTTGACTCTTATTATGGCCTGACATCCAAAACTGATTTTATCTAATTTTCTTTATCTTATCTCCAGCTCCTTCATCCCCCTGCTTCTTCCTAAGCAGCTTGCTCAGGAGAAGTTTGGGTATGGTTTCCAGCTGGAGATGGTGACATTATCTCAGTTGCTGAGTTGTAGGGAAGTCAGTGAGTGGCAATCACAGGAAGGTCTTGCATAGCCTCTTGTCATTAGCCTGGGACAAAGCTATGCCTTTGCTGTTTGCCCGCAAATTGCCTCCTGAGTGTGACACTCACAATGGGCCCTAAAGTAAGGTTCTGTAGGGCTGGGAAAGAAAGTACCTAAGATCAGTATCTGAACCTCAAAATTTTCTTCATTCTATGCTTTTTCTCAGCAGGAGCAACTTCAGAGTTCTGAGGAGAGTCAGTCCTCCTGGACACTCCTTATAATGCTGCTTCATGTCTGAGCTCTGGCAAATGGTGAGCAGATTTAAATTATAGTCTCCATCATGTTCTAAGCTTGGAAGCAGGTTGATTACCTCAGTCCCATCCCCAGCACTGTAGAAGGGCCCCGGTCATAACTTCAGGTGAGAGGAGAACAGCTTCAAACCTGCCTTCATATTGCTAAACTCAATGAAAACAATACGAAACCACAAGACAGAGTGCTACTGATCAAGTTGCTTCTCAGCTGGAAACTCTGGAGAAACAATAAACACAAGTCTTGGCCCTGCCAGGGACTTGTTTGTTTGTGTTTTATTTTAACAAAGCTGTTCTTCAGAGTGGTGCTCTGAACTCCCTATAGGGCAATGACAGCCTTAACCACAGCTTCTGTTGAGACAAAAACAGTGCCTGGAGACGGGCAGGATGTGGCAGTCACCCATACCTTCAACTCTGTATTTTAAATGTTGATAAATGAATTTTTTTTTAGGGGAAAAGGAGTGCCATTCAGAATGCCCCCCCTGGAGACCAGGCAGCTATGCCTGGCCTTAGCTACCCACTGCAGGCACAGCATGGGAGGAACAGTACCAGCCTGCTTTGGCAGCAGTGGGCAGGTGTTTCTGCTCTCAGGCTTTGTGTGTTTCCCACAAAGCATCCCACTTGTTTAAGAGGCTGAGACCATCAAGTTCATGTCACCTCTTGAATTTCCCAGCTCTGTGTGAGGTGGAAACTTCACCTCTCCCTAAAGGCAGCTGCTGGGATCCAGGACACATTTTCATGGCAGCATTTCAATTTTCCCATTAGGTGTGAGACTCAGGGGTTTCTTCTGAGGTTAGCCAAAGATCCCCCAAAATAGTTTTCTTCACCTCCAGCACCAGGAAAGAGTAATAACTTTTTTTTTTTAACCCTTACCCCAGATCTCTTTGTGCCAGAAAATGAAGTTAATTTTCTTTCTGACATTCCTTTGTATCACACCCTCATTACAACATCCTTCTGCAGGAGCATTCCTGCGCGTGAGAAAGAGAAAAGTGAATCTGAAGTGACTTTACTTGGCCTAACTCTGGTCATAATTTCTGCCAGAAGTTACTCCCACGCACAGCCATTGCTCACGGGTAGATGTGAAAGTAGAGTTAAGGTTTATCTTCCGTCAAAAGGGCTTAAAACATCAGAATCAAAAGACTATGGGTAAGGGAGGCACATGGTGTGTGCTGGTGAGTTTGCTGATTTCACAAGGCAGCAGCAGAGATCATTTCTATGTCAGGCACATAAAGGCCTTCCTTAAATTGTCCCAGTGATTAATGCACTGAAGAACATGTCAGTAGCAGCTGGAGCCATTGCAGTGCTGTAGTCACTGGAGGGGCAATCACCTCAGGTGATCATCTTAGGGTATATTTCTCAACACTGCTATGTGAAGGGGTGGTTTTACACCAGCCTCCTGCCCCATGTGCTCCTACCAGGTCATTTGGTTGCCTGTGTTTAAATGGTTGCTCACTCGCACTGCAGGATGAAAGCTCCTAGCACAAGGCTGCAATTACAACCCCTCTGCGTGTTAAGTACACAGTACCTGGACCTTCACAGGTTTTCTGCCATTCTGGTCAGTCTGAGACTTTGAGCAATGGCTGTGATGAATACTGAATTCTCAAACAGGGTTGTGTTTTCATTCCAACTGTATCATATTAGGAGGTTTGAAAGATATTCTCTGTACTCTTGGTAGGAAAAATCAGCACTCACAATTAGTTGCAAATACTGTGTGCCTTCACTGAGATAAATTCTGGAAGTAGAAAGCCAGGGAGTCTTTACCAATGCTTGGAAGCTTGAGTGTGTTGTACTCATTAAAAGGGAACTGTTAGATGCACTAAGGGGATAGCTCACACCTAAAAGTACATGATGACACAAAATGTTCAAGTCTAACCAGTCTCCTTGGAAGATTATACTTTTCCAAGATTGTACTTTCAGGCTGCACAAGGAGCAGGAATCTTAAATGTAGTGTGGAGAAAGCCGCCCCTTTAAAAATCAGCCTCATGATGCCACTTGTCATGTGAAAGTTTCAGCTGAATGCTAATGAGGAAAATCTGTTTTCAGTTAAGCCAATGTAAACTCAGGGAAATTTAAGCGGGATCGGTGAAGTCACTTCAGATTTGCACTATAGCAAAAGTTTGATTGGAACATTTGCTTTCATGTAACTTCTGTGGCTTTATTCCATTCATTATGTATGACCATAATTTATGGAAGTTCCACATGCACATGCAAGTTAAGGCAATTTGGTTTCTTTTATTAAGCTATGAGTCTGTTTTATAATCAAAGTAAATAAGGCTCATTTGCACACCAAAAAATCTTGGTGTGGATTTCTGTCTGTGGGAGTGGAGACAAAGTATCTTGCTTGCTGACTCCAGCCAAACTATGCATTTAGCTTACCCAGTCAATTTTCATGGTGACTCAGTGCAATTCATTTGCTCTAGTGAGATATGCAAATGCTAATTTTTGAGAGCTGTATTTGAATTTAATTCTTACCAACACATGTGTGAATGTGAAGGGCTTATGTATAAGTTGCACTGGAGTTTCACCATGGCAATTAAGAAGTGAATATGGCTTGACAGAAAGGATAGAAGAACCCGCTAAGTAAATTACACCACCAAGATGTAAATTTTCACAGTACCTTTGTCCTGGCTATTACTGACTATAGCCAACTATCCCAGAGCAAATGCATCAAGTGAAGATGTCTCCTTTAATGTTACTTGTCCTCTTCCCCCCAAGGTCTGAGCACTGACATACATGACAGTCTGCCTGAAGTCCCATCTCATCTCTGACAAAAGGCATCTCTGACAAAATGCTGCTCTGACAAAAGGCACAAACCCCTGTTCTTTTGACTGATCTGCATGAGCTAAAACACAAGAGCTCTGAGCTCTGTGATTCTGGTCAAATGACTGTTTCAGTCCGTCTGGCTTTTAGCTGAAGGAAGACAACCCTCATCCTTAAAACTTCTCCACATATAGGGGAAAGCTGTTGCTCTTCTGTGTGCCACAATCTGTTTACCTGCCCCTGCTCATTGCTTTCAGACCTGCCCCATGGGTGAGAAGGGATGGAGCAATCCTGTCTCTCCCCAAAGATCCTGGTGAAGTGCTCCTGACTCTGATAAGCTTCATTGGGAATAGGTGATCCTTGTGGGCAGAATCAGAAATGTATTTGTGAGCACAGTGTATAAAAATATCTCTCAGGTGTCTGAAATCTCTTTTTTAGTGACACATTATCTTAGATAAGGTTTTAAAAACTGGCAAGCTCTCTGTAGACCTAATGTCAGATTGCTATCGTGTCAAGGATGTTCATACAGAGGTGCTGTACATTTTTTCAAGATCTGAATTCTGCAGTACCTTTCCTTATTTCTTTGAAACTTTGGTCCCTGCTGGGCTCTGGGTCCCTCATATGGAATAACTCTTAAGCACAGAGGCCTCTCTGTATCTGTGTGGCAAAATGGATTTTAAATGAGTTTTCATTGTTTTACCCTCTGTGACTAATATTATGGAACCTTCACTACAGAAAATCTCCATCCTCTTCCCAGGATAGCAAGGAGAGGTTAAAAGACAACCATATTCAAATATTAGAGACAGCAGAGGTTTTTATTAGTGAGGCCTTTTCACTCCTTGGGTACTCTCCTGAGTGGGGTCAACATCTGACCATTGCTGCAGATTGTATCTCAAAAAGCAATTTACTAATGGAAAGCCATCTTTCCACAAAAATCATCCAAAGATAGCTCTGTCTATCAGAACAATGAATATGTGAACAGATAAAAATGAAACACCATAAATAAAACATACACTGTCCTATTTCAGCTTGCCACAGGTCAGCCTAAAAGAGTTGACAGCTCTTGGAAAGGCTTTGCAAAACATTTCAGGATTAAACAGCTGTAGCTTTGACTCCTAAATGCCTTTGTTTGTCTGGGCCAACATCCAGAACTCATACAAAACAATTATCTACCAACACACAGACTGTTTTCATGCAACCCTAGACATACACACAGCCATATCAGATACTTATTACTCCTCCTAGAACTGTCCTGCAGAGAGGACTGTTGCCTTTGAACAAGGTTAATGAATGCTTGATCCTGATGTTAATGGCAACTCCATTCTTGAGTTGGGAGTTTTCAGATAAGACACTGTATTTTATTCCTGAGAAACAGGTTGAGAGAAGTTAGTTACAAATTCTGAAAACCTGACATTACACCACTGACTCTTCACTTGAGATTTTTAGGTGGATAATGAAGTGACATAACAGAGTATGTTGTACTATTTTCTCCTTCTAGATATTCCTTCTACATTGAATCTAATATGTCTGTGTAATAAAATTCATCCATATTAAGTAGCTCATCTCCCTTTCCAAATCTTTGTGAGTAATATTCCGCAGGGAAAGAATAATGCACTGGTAACTCTGCATCTTCTCCTTGTTTTTTAACTTCCTATTTGAAAAAATCTGAGGTCTTTCCAATGCCAGTCAGAAAAGATGTTCTTCATGTCTAACAGTCTAATCTGTGCTTTGATTTTGTGCTTTTTGCTGCAGCATTTTGCATTTCAGGCATAACATGTGAAGTATTTACAACACACATGCAGTGGTGTATGTGGCACAGAGGGGTCTGGAAACCACCTTCAAAGATAGAAAAAGATGATGCTAGGGAGTGTTGGCACCAAAGAAGCAGGATCTAGAAGTCCTGGCTTTTATTCTTGGCAACAGACCTCTAGTGTAACTTCAAGTAAGGAATTCACTTCACTTATCCAGCCTCTGTCTATTCCACTGGGGCAGTAGACTGGTTGAAGAACTCTGATGCTTAGCACAGTACTTAAAATGATGTGTCACCTTTTCAGATGGGTCCTCTCTACACAGTATTGCTAATGAAAATATCTTAGGGGTCCATAATCATACTATTTGCTCATTCCTTAAATTTATGCACCATTATCATCATAGTCATTAATACTGCTAAGTTTTAGATTTAGATTTTCTTTAGTGATATTGTTCCATTTTCATTGCTTTTTACTCAGGAAAAATTTTCCTTTTGAAAACTTCCAATTATCAGCAGGAGGACACCAACTGCCCTGGGTGAAGAAGACATGCCATCTGAAACTATCATCTTTACTGAATTCCTCACCAAAGAAATTCATTAGCTACACTATTGATGCAAAAGACCTAATGGAAATATGAAATAAAAAATAAAGCCAGCTATAGAATACTGCATATTAAAGATGAGTGTCAATATAATTTTGGAATATTATAATATTCTCTTAAGGAAAAGAGCATGGCTAAGTCCTGCCATGCATTTCATTTCACACACATATAAATGATGTGCTGGGCAGAAGACATATGTGAATCATGTGAGAAAAATTTCAGAAGCCCAGCTAATTGGCAAGACAATTAAAACAGGGGAAAAGCAGGTCAGAACTAGTCTGAGCTACTGTATGTTTAAACTATCTGAAGGCAGGTTTAAGAAGAGAATAAGCTACCTTCAGGGCAAGGGCAGGATGGATTTAGGTGTGCTCAGAATGCATGTCATTCTCTGTAAAAGAAATCACTAATAGGGCTATAGCTAATAATGAGCCAAATCCTTGGTCTGCATTTCAAGGCAGAAATGAATACGCAGGGATGGGGAAAGTCTTTGAATTTAATTTCTTCTGTGAATGCTGTGGAGGTTCTTAGAAATATTGCATTCAGATGGATAAATATTAATACCATGGGGATGCTCCATTCTAGGCATAAGACTTTCAAGATACAGCCTCAGTGTGCAAATGAGGTAGACTTATAGATTCCTATTAGGGTGGGATTTGTGACCATCTCATATGTATTTTACTTAGCAACTAGGAAATCTAACCCCTTCCCTAACATGATTTTCAAGGAATCAAGTAACAAGGCAACATATTGAGATAGCTGTTAAGGTCACATTCAAGTAGAACTTGCAGACTTGACCCAGGAACAACAAAAATAGCGCCACCAAGTAGACAGAGTTCACACCAATATCAGCATTTTTATTCTGTTACAGATTTCTCCCATCTTGGAAGCTTCAAAAAGTTTACAGTGATATTCTGGAAACTGGCATGAGTGGTGTCAGTGTAAGATTTGCATCAAAGCCATGTAAAATTTGTAGGGTTTTTTTATTTTAACAGAAACCTTATGAAATGTAATGTAAGCCTGGATTTTTCAGAGCTCATTTGAAAATTACATTTAGAAATGAAAATTCAAAGACCCAGCTTGTTCACATTTTGTTCAGGTATGACCCCACTGCTGTTAAGTGCTGTCACATTGCAGCTGCACCAGTGTAGGTCAGAATGAGGTAAAGACACAGGAATGAAACCTGGAGGTATTCTCAAGATCTCAGCCTGATCTGTCTCAGTTAAATGTATGTCAAAGATGCATCAAAAGATGCATTACAAAACTTCCTTTGTCTAAAAAGAAAACTCACTGATTTATTATGCTGATATATGGGCTGTCTCTATAGATCATGAAAACAAGAATGCTTCTCTCTACAGTAGTAGTTACCAACTTTTACCAACAGTACAAAGAATATATCTTTCCAAATTCAGCTATTTTCTGATTGACAGGTGGTTGAAATCAACCCAGAGACCTAAGCTTGCTGAGTGGGACAAATACTTGAAAAAATTATTTACTGCACACTCCACACCAAAAACAGAAGTCAATAACTTTACAATGTAAGAACATAAGTGAGAGTTGTAGAAATTACCTTAAGTATGTGTAATAGTGAAAAACATTTAACATAGTACCAATTTATTCCTGTGATTATCATCTTAACTGATAACATTCTTTAGTTCTCTTGCTCACTAGCTTTTGTAGCATTTGAATGCAAAAGTCAATGGATTATAAAGCTATGGCAGAAGGAAATATTTACATTAGGTCTCATAGTGACCTATCAATACCTGAAGGGGGCCTACAGAAAGTCAGGGGTAGGACTTTTTAATAGGATGCGTGATGGCAGGACTAGGAGTAACAGATGCAAATTGGAAGAGGGAAGATTCAGGCCAGATGTAAGAAAGAAATGCCTTACAGTGAGGGTTGCCCTTACAGGTTGCCCAGAGAGGCTGTGGATGACCCCTCTCTGGAGATGTTTAAGGCCAGACTGGATGAGGCACTGAGCAACATTGTCTAGTGGGAGGTGTCCCTGCCTATGGCAGGGGGGATTGGAATTAGATGATCTCTAAGGTCCCTTCCAAACCATTCTATAAACAAATTAGAACCCTTTTTGCTCTGGATTACATTTAGTTTCCACCACTGAGAAGGTTCAGGATATTATTCCCTTAAATTTCCTTGCATGTTCCTTAATTATCAAATGATAGAGCACTTCAACAAATAAAATAGCTCATTCCATTAGACCAAACCATGACCCATGTAGAAGATGCACTATTTAACTTCAATGTTGTAGGGAGAAATTTTGATCATGCCTAGTGAATACAATTTATTGAAATAGTACTATTTACTACAGCAAAATAAATACTGTGATGTTATTTGATGAGATGTGTAGCTACAAGTATAGGATGCGCATTAGAAGTGCTATTCATGACAAAAGAAATACAGATATCAGAATGAGTCTCTCTTATCCTTAATACATTAAGGTTAGAAATAAGAAAATATTTTATAGACTTCAGTATAAGATTCTGGAGTGATCAATTAAACCAACTATGACCTTGTAAAAAGTGCTGCATCACTTTATACAAATCCCCTTGAGTTAGAACAAAAAGATGTTCTTCCAGTCCTTCTCCTAGGAGAATTTTGGTTCAACCCCTCTGAATTGCTACTTGAAATCAAGTCTTTGAAAATGTGACAGGGGATGAACGTCCCTATATGAAGCTGAAGTGTGTTTACTCTGAATATTCAGGTTTTGAAATTGACATAAACTTTAAGGTTTTAGCAGAGAGGAGCATAGACTTATAAGGAAATAGTTCATTTGTGGATTGATTGTGGTTTTATTTTATAAAAGCTCATACAATGTCCTTCCTTCTAAAATTTGGCTAAATTAATTTTGAATTCTTCATTAGAGACTGCTGGATGATACTGAATACAAAAATAGAGCAGATACAAAGAAACTGTTTCATATTCGAAAACAAAACTCTTCCACTTGACTGGAAATGAGAGGAATTACTATATTTTACATCTCTATTTGGTTGCTGGACAGTGTTTTTGGGTCACTGATGGTCAAAGGACCCAAACCTTTGATTCAGACTTGAGACAAACTTGTGGAATACTACTATCAGTAAAGGACTTGTTACCAGTTTGGTCAAAATATGAATTGAGAGGCTGGTTCCACTTGCACTGCATCTTAAATCTAAACTGACATAATTTGGAGAGAGTGGAGAGTTGATTGTTGTTCTGGTTTTTATTAGGAAAATATGTTTCTAGAACTGATGTAGCTACCAGTAAAGGTAACACTGATACATGTTTCAATATGAGAATACTTATGGAAAAAGTGATAGTTGTGTAATTTTATTTCAAAATTTCCAACTGTAATTGACATAAAGAAGAATTTCCAGTGGAAAACATTAGAAAGTTAAATATTCCAGTTGTGGCTCAGAATAATATTAATAACAAATATTTTAAACATTTTAGAATACAAAAATACCATTTCTTGCCCAGCTCAGTGGAAATAGTACGTTTTCCTAACATCAGGTCATTTCTGTTTGGGATGTAAATGATATTCAAATTCAAATCAGTTGAGACACAGATTTTTTTCCTTCCTTTTTTTTTAGAATGTAGAAATTACCCAGCAGCTCTGTCAGGTAAGTAATGGTCTGTGATGTTATTATATGACACATTTAAGTTCTATGAAATGTCCTGGGATGATATCAGAAGGGGCTGTGTGTGAAAATGTGTCTGTAGCTCAAAGAGTGTGAACAGCTGATGATGATAAAGACTGACATTTCAACAATATTTATGTCCTCAGTGTGCATGAGAGAGTAAAAGAAAGAGAGTAGTAATAAGGTTATTTGCTATACAGGAAAAACCTGCTTAAAGGACAGAAAATTCCCATGGGTTTCAAGTCACAGAGGTTTCTTCAAAGTTATCTCACTGTGAACAACGAATTTTGCTGCCCTATTGAATTCCTATGGGTTCAGCCTGCTAAAGCAAGAGATGTGAACACAAGTCCAGATTTCCTTCCAATATCCTTTCCTGCTCTGCTGTCTTCCCCTCTTAAAAACAGTATAAGCAAAGGTTATGTTCTTATAGCCTGGCTTTTTGAATATTACTAATTTCAGATCCTTTTCTGCATCTAAAGTAGATCCAGGCATTTCAATTGTGTCGTGAGAATGTATGTTCCTAGGTATGAAGTGAGCATTTTTCAGCTGGGGATTCACAAGTCTAGGTCTCTTGCTGCTAGTCAGGGGAGAGAAATTCAACCAACAGAATGAAATTTATCTGACTTGTCTGTAGTTTAACCTCAGCATGCTGACAAAAGTGAAATCCGAAGAATGTAGAAGTAAACAAGTTCATTAGATCTCTTTTTAACCTTGCTTTTTAGAGATGTAAGGTACTTTAGTATCTTGCTTTGTGTTTTGGAGGCCCTACTGCTTCCCTAATTTTTTCAGTGCATAAGCAATCAGAGAGATGCTATGCTTCTACAGGATGAACAGAAATGGGAGGATATGGACTGCAGAGAGCCTGCTGACATAACAGCTAAGGAAAATGCTGCAACTCCTCTGCCAAAATGTTTGTCTGAGCTCACACTGCCAAGAAACCCTGGGGTTCCATATGACCATGACACAAATTCATAGTAAGTACAACCTTATTTACTTCAGTTCTCACAAACTTAATTGTATGTTTACAAAAAAGTTTACGCAATCCCCAGATGGTTAGGTTTATCCAAGACCCTTGTTGTAGGTCTCAGCCCTTTTCCAGCAAGACCAAAGGAAATTTTTACTACCAAGTTCAATGGAAGCCTTGTGAGACAGAGGTTACAGTGACAGACAATAGTGTTCCAAACATCTTAAGCACGCAGTATAGTTAGATCAAACATATTTTCAATAACCTGTGTTGTTTTGTACTTGTGCTGCAGAAGGTTTCTCAACTTAAGAATGAGGTGGTAGATGCACAAACATTATTTGTATTTGCAAGGAATGGCTTATATGTTCTAAAACCTTGTTTATGTTCACATTCTGCTTTGTAAATGGCTTTATCTTTGCTTGGTTGTTAACCTACAAGGCCAGCTATTTATAAAAGCTAAATTAAAGACAACACCAACAAAAGGTCAGGAGTATATTTTCCCTGAGCTATTTCATACCGAATCCAGAGACTTCCTCTTGCTCCATTTACTCAGTGGAATTAAGAGCAGGTAAAGGTAGGGTTGTGTGCCACTGATAACATCAAGTATACACCAGAAAATGAAGTAATAAATGAGTAGTTACGGCCTGATTGCCCTCAGTCTGCTGGGTACTGACCTGTTCTATCTGAAGTAAACCTGAAAAGTGCCATTTCAAGCTAAGGAAGAACAACATTGTGTAAATGCCAAGTTACTTATTGCTGTTGTTATTATTATTGTGTGGTAAACTGGAACAAGGAGAGTAAAAACACAGAGTAGAAGTATCCAACAACAGTTTCAGGTTGTCCTCCGTTGTCTTCTGTTAATCAGCTGCAGTGGTTTACTTCCTTCTGGTTAGTGCACTGTATTGTTTGTGTACTGTAAACAAATTGCAAATCTTGCCTTGTTGTGTTGTGTGTAAGCCTGGAAGACTCACAGTAAGTCTAAGAAATAATCCTGCTAATTCTAGGTATTTTTTAAAATAAAGCAGTTTTTTCTGTTTCTCCTTTTAAAGGTGGTTTCCATTCTGTTAACCTGTAAATTTTGATGTAAAAGAATGAACATAAGGGACCAGTATGCAAATATCTTTGCTTTATTCCTCTCTTCTTAGAATATTGATATACTGGGGAAATGGTGCTTAATGGTCATTTTGAGACTTTTCACCCTGAACCAAGCTAAGCTTTGGCTGTTCTCACAGAGAAGATACTATCTCATCTTCACAGTGCTTTTGCTGATAGTGGAGTCAACGGATAAATTATTGTGAATAAACCCAAAATGTAAGCTAATCTGTTTATGAAGGGAGTTTAGTTTTAGAGAAAACACAAAACTTTCATGTTAATAGATAGCATATAGACAAATCTTTTCTTACTCATTTTTGTTAAGTGACAGTTAACTTATTTATAAATGTAACATGAGAATATACATTAAATGAGTGTGCAAAATGTGAAGAGGCACAATTTTCCAGTGTCAGAAACCTCTACATTGTTGTTATTCCTCAGTTCAGGAGCACACACAAAGAAAGGGCAAATTAGTTTTGACATCGTATTCAAACTGCAAATCCTTTTCATCTTTGCTTTGGTAATTTCTTCCTTTCCAATATGTGTGTTAGCCCTGGCTTTAAATGGCTCTTAGACTATTTCCATGTGCTGAAATAGTTTCTCTACTTTCTAGCTGTGTGCACTATTTTTTAAAATGAAAACATACACACAGCAGGGATGATTGCATTTTATCTTGTGGTCATCTAAAGTTACAGTACAAGTGGAAAGCAGTCAGTACCAGTCTGTAACACGTTACCCAGAATTAACTTATCAGTCTGACAAGCAAACCATCCTTTATTTCTCATACAAACAAGTGAAGGCTATGAGAATAACAAATACAAAATGTTAATAAGTGCAGTAATGTCAAATATTGATCAGGAAAAGTCTCCGTGTACAGAGTTCCCCAACTAGTTTTCTTTATTTTTATTTGTCTGATGGAGGGAGGGGAAGGAAAGCAAGTGTACATTATAAAGAAAAGGGTAAATACAACTTTTATGGTTTAAGTGATGTAAGTAAAGAAGGCTGCTAGTAAAACATCACAGCTTTTAGATGCCTTGGGAGATTGTTGCCAGCATAAATATCCTTGGTGTAGGAAACAATCCCAACTCTGTTTAAGTCTCTATCTCTATGTGTTTTGAATGTTTCCACATGCTAAACTAATTTTCATCTGATTTGCACTATGTTGCTTTTCATCCGTTTTTAAATACCTGAACAAATATATTTATTATATTCATTCATATAAACGTATTGATTAAAGCTTCTTTTTAGGGGGAATATTGCTTCTTTGTTTAGATTTTTGTTTATCAAAGATTTTTCTATCGAGAATGACACAGATGCTCTCAAAGTTTTCCTTCCTCGAGCAGAGACTGCCAGCTTCAGGCAATTGAAACAGTGCCTTTCTGGAGTCTGGAAAGCAGTCAATTATTGTCATTTAAATCATCCTCAAGGATGGAGGTAAGGCTAGTTTATCTCCTGAGTACATGTCACTTTAAACAGAATATTTCAAATTATATCACTGTCTCCTGTGAGAAACTGTGGAGAAAAAGAGGGTCCAGAGATTTCTTAGCTGGAAAATCCAGCCAGGTTGATTACACATGGAGACATCAGCTCTGTGGCAGCAAGTCTCTGAGCTGCAGACCACTGAGCACTGGAATACATTCAGGGAAGTGGTTTTGAGGATTTCTGCTCTTTGTCTTCTTACTGAGGTTCCTACCACTGCCCGCTGGCAGAGCCAGAAGGGGCTATGCAGATCTTTGGGTTGACTCATGTTGGCTGTGCTTGCAGTTTTAAGAAAGAAGTGAAGAGTTTCTCAGAAAATCTGTGCTTCTGGAGGCAAAAGAATTTAGAAATGAGAAGCTGCTGAAGCCAAAAAGCAGCTCAGTAGCACACGAGCTTTTCTAAAGAAGTTCAGGGATGTGAGAATGCAGTGATTTTCATTTCCACACCCCAAATCACCTAGAACTGAGAAATTCTGCAACTGGGTTTCCCACTTTGCTGCAAGTCTGTTTGACATCTCTGCTCTCTTCCTACCACTCGCCTGAGACTATTTCTTAATTTCTGACTTTCTCAGTGTAAGACCTATTCCCTCACAGTTCCTCCTCTTTCACGAACACCATTTACCTTTCTCCCATTTTTTGTAAACAACAGAGAAAATGGGATAAAGCAGAAGCTGCTTTATCTATAGAGCATGGATGGTAACAATGTGGAGACAGAAACTTCAGCTTAGCTCTGCATCCCAGGATTTCCAGAGGACCAGAAACCCAGCCACTGAAAAAAGATAGCATAGCCTGACAGAGATCATAATGTCAGCCTCTATCTCTGACATCTGAATGGTGACAGAATAAAATTTCACCTGAAAGTGTGACCAAGTAAAATGCATTGCAGCAAAGAAACAGTTAAAGTATTCAGCCATTCTGATTTTGCAAGACATTTCTCTCTTGCTACAGCAGCCTCAAGCACTTTCATGCTGGCATTTATTGGAAAAACTGCTACCATTTGCTACAGTCATCTTGTGTATGAGAGTTATTTTTTTTCCCCCAATATGGACAGAGTTTCATTATAGCTCCACTGGGGAAACAGAGAGCCCATGGATTAAAAATTGTAATTAAATACTAAAGATTTCAATAATCACATGTAATTTTACTAGATGTCCCTCTCAATCCAATTTGTGTTCTGCAAGAGGGATTCTCACTTACTCTAAGCACGTGCAATTATGTGTGACAATTAGTTACAGTATCTTTCACAAAGATTTAATCCTTCTCCTTACCCCTAAAAATGAAACTACAAGAAAACCCCAACAGAGCACCTCTGCACGGCACCTTAGTCACTAGTATGAAATGAAGTTTGTTTGGAAATATTAAGAAGAACCATTTCAGTCTATTATGAACCAAAGCTCTGTGCACGCCAGCAGCACTGGCCGGAGTCACTCTCCCATTCAGTGCACACAGAACAGTGAGATGAGCCTTACTTCTGCATCTCCTTGCACTAGTTACTAGGTGTGGGGAATGGTGTGCTAATTTCTTCATGCCATTTAATTTTTACTTATGCGTTTGCAATTCCCCTCCCTCGTAGAGACTCTCTTAGACAAAAAGGTTACTAAAGATATTCTATGTTTAGAATACAAAACATCATTGAAGTATCGTATGACATGATTTTTAGAAGCTGATGGTCAGTTTCAAAGCATATTTATTGGGATCCTTATAAAATGCAGTAGTAAAAAGCCAAGCAAAACTGCTCTTTATCACCTCTAGCATTTTTCCAGTCCCACAATACACTTTGCTTGCTTCTACACTTCATGCATTTAGGTTGTCCAATTTAAATAAAGGTGAAGTGCTAATATAACCCATTTGAGGTGTGTGTTGTCTTCTGGACAGGAAATCTGGGATGTTAAACCCCTTGATTTGAGAGCTTGGTGCTTTGGTACTGAGGTTGTAGAAGCCCACACCATAGGGTCCCAAAAGCCTCTCAGTGGCACTGATAATAATGAGTTCTTCTTGTTTACCAATAAGAACTATTACCATAAGAAATTATGAATTATGTTTTAAAACATAACTTTGCATTCACATCAAAATGACTTTATTTTTTATGTTTCCTACATCAAAACAGTTGGTTAAGATGCTCAATTTTCTCCAAAGAAAAACAATCACCTTTTTTTTTCTTTTTGAAAACTGAATTACTTATTTTTTGTTTTCTATGCTTTATTTGCTTGCTAAGACAGTTCTGTCTCTCCAATGTCTGAAAATGAATCTTCAGTGTGAACTATCATGATTCAAGCTCAAATAAGATCTCATTTTGATGAGGCATAATTCTAACGGTTAATTTGATGTCATTGAAACAAATCACCTGGGCAAGATCTGAACTTTTACAAATTGCTTGTAAATTCAAAAGCAGCACAAGCATTTTTACGTATAACCCACCATTAATATGACTGCATGTGCTTCCTCTCAGTCCTCAGAACTACCTTTTGGTGTGGGAGAGGTGAATGAACAAACCAAGTGGAACGAAGAAAGTGGAAATTAGGATGGAATTTTTCCGCCACTGAAATCATGCTGTGAATGGATCTGGCAGTAGATGCTTCAGAATTTTCAAGTATTATATAGGAAAATCAGCAATTTTTATTTGGTATTAAGAATGTTATGCTGTTTTACCCTTATTAATAAATGGCAAATTGCAGTTAAAACACCTTATCCTGAAGATCTTAATGCTATTGGCTTCAAAATGACTGAGTTAATTTAGAAACAATTACATAAATCTATAGAAACTTCTTTTCCCTTGGGAAAAATGTGATCTCTTTGGAGTAGCCAAATTGTTTATCTCCATAAAATGAGGTCTAATTATGTGCGTGGGTGAAGTTACAATAACATATTTTTTAAAATACATGATTTTTTTTGTTCATACAATTCTTATTACAATAAAATGGTCATTGAGACATGGAGAGAGAAATACCATGTCTTCTGATAGTTAACACTTGTCTTTTGACACAAGGTGTCCAAGGCTATATTCTGTTGAGTGGCTTGTCATTTTTTGGTAATCCCAGGACTATAGATTAACCCTCACAAAATGAAATTTCTTGAATGAAACATTTAAAACATCTTTTACCTTATTTTTAAGCAAGGTTTAATTTTTCAGGGGAGAATTTCTCTAAAATTCTCTGACCTTTGTATCTCAAGACAACAAAAATAATTGCTTCCCAGGAGAGTCTTCCTATGTGATCCTGCATTTTACAGTAATTCTCATGAAAGATGTACCCACAGTCTTCATTTTTCCCAATCAGACTACAATACTTTATATCTGTTCCACAAAGACATTACTGATTATCAGTATGGTATGGCCTAGTACTTCCCTGACATGAATAGGACTATCCATGTGCTTAATCATGTGTATGAGTGCTTGCAGAATGAGAAACCTATCTATTTCAGTTTGTTTGTAGTTGATACTGACAGGAAATCTACAGCCTGTAGTCAGTACCTGTTACTGAAAATTTAAACAAAATATTACTGTGTTTACAAATAATATCTCTCTTAAACCTCATGAAATAAAATTTAGCTTTCAGATCTACAGTAAATTTACCATTTTCCCCATTTACATTTATAATTCCTACCAGGAAAAGAAGACGCTGAGTTGCCATGTTTCTGGGCTGAACAAAAGTGGGCTGCATTATTTAATATGCCTCCCAGTGTGCTTGATTTGCTTTTCTAGGCAGATCTAATGTTTAACATCTCATTGTTAATTTATAATAAAAGGATATTTTTATTCCTTTATCTTTTGATAGATTTAACACTGTGTCCTTCATAATTTAGTACTCTATAACCCTGCTGCTGAACCATTTGTGGATCCTGCAGTTTAATCACAATATCCTATCAAGAATTCTATAATGAAACCAACTGATGTACTGAAAAAAGTCTTGTGACAATGAGTCTGGGTAAAGAAAACACACTTCAGCTGTCGCCACATGTCTTGTTGAAGTTAGCATATTCTCCTCCAAGGTTATTTGATTTTCAGTGGATAACATGCAGTCCAGTTAATTGCCCATATGAAATAAACTAGTTTATTGGATAGAAAGAGTGAAATTTCATCATAATTCATTCATGCAGTAAATGAAAAGGAAAATTAACTCCACGACAATTATTTTGTCCCTTCTTCAGTTGTCCTAAGTTGTTCTTCTAACATTTCTATACTGACAGTACTGATTCTGTGGGACTGTGATTTTTATTCATTTCATATTTGTACAGGATTTTTTTCTTATTTTTGTAGGAATGTGTATCTCTCTGATCCACATTTTGGCAGACAAAACAGATATTCCCATGCTAGGTATAGCCAAGCCTAAACTTCATAATTCAGAAATGACCTTAAGATATTTGCAACTAAATTTAGCATTCTGGTCCTGTTACAAGATGACTTTCTAGTTCTACAAAACAGGATAATGCCTTTAAAAGTAATGCTTCGTTCTTTCTATTCAGTGTGCTTTCTGGTGCAGTGGCTGCCTCCCCTCGCACAAAGAGCACCAGGAATATTAGATACTGAATGTTCTCATATAACTAATAGCAAGTAGCAACACATAAAACAGACACTTGAAGGTGTCCTAAGTTCACCTTTGCCTCACCTAGAATTTCCTCCACGGTGGATGGAACCCCATAACCAGCACAAACATCACTCCTGCTCTGTTCATCTTGGCTTTGCCTACCCCATAATTACAGACTAAATTACAATATGCTCACTTCAGATGTTCTTTTTTTCTTGTCTGTAGCAGACCACATTGTATTAACATCATGACCAAAGGAACTATCCTATAATTGCTACTGTCTAAAATTGTCATATGGTTCCCTAATGAGTTATGAAATTATTTTGATCTAGTTTATGCAGACAAAACCCAACTTGTATCTGTTAATATAGCTACACCTTGGCCAAATTAAATTTGCAAATGTGTTATATGGTAATGTTTAGCAAAACTGATGATCTCTCCAATAAGGTACCTGAGAAATACCATTCAAGAGTAAGCATAAAATTTTAAAAGAGGAAGTGATTTTACCCCTTACAAAATCATCAAAAGAATTGGGACCATAAGAGATATAACATCATATGGTTAAGCTAAGATATATCTTTTTCATGCAAATATTTTGAAAACAATTAATTATCTAATTAGTAGTGGGCATATTGAAGCTAAGCTATAAGCTCATTGAAAATAAATCAGGTTTTAATGCGACTTATTCTACACACATGTTTTGAAATTATTCAATTTTATGACTTCCCAATGATTTTTCCTATGATTGAATGAGCATTTAAATTGTTAAATAGAACAAGGAGCAAAACTGAACTCCTGCAAGGGAAAAGCATCTGAGGAGAACTTATGTTATTTGCCAAGTTTTTGTACAGTATATTTTCTGTTGTGAAAGTTTTGGGTGAGATTAAATGTTTCAATGTTCATAAAATGTGAATGTTTTACTTAATGAATGATGGTACTATTTTTAACGGGTATCATGTTCAGCACTATCTTTTCCCATACTTGTAAGTTACTTTGAAAAAGCTGGTACTTGGGGATCTTATGAGACACCAGAACAGGTTTCCTAGAGAGGTGGTGGAGACTCCATCCCTGCAGACATTCAAGGCCAGACTTGATGAGGCTCTAAGCAACCTGATCTAGTGCAGGATGTCCCTACTTTCTGCAGGAGGGTTGGACTAGATGGCCTTTGAAGGTCCCTTCCAACCTTATGACTCTATGATTCTTCAAAATATGAGTAACACCCATGAGTCAGAGGAAATCCACAGTATGTTGTGGGAAACACAGTGCTTCTGGAAGCACAGGCAATAGGATTGAAGTGGGACCTAAATTACTCCTAATACAAATCAGTAGGCTAACATGGAAATGAAGGGTAATGATTTATTGCACTGATAAAAAACAAAGCATTTGGCTTATTAAAGAAGAAAAACTCTGATTTAGGGCAAATAATTTATTAAAAACATTTTAATGCAGGGAAGATTTACTAGAAATGTTTATATTTCAATAGATAGGGGTTGAAGTACTGAGGTTTCAAGGGGAAATTGTCCTGTTTTATGGAAATTAGTAGATCATTCTAATCAATAATTCCCCTTCTTCATAACACCAAAGAATCTGGACTCTGTGTCCTTCAGTTTCAGTCTTTCAGTGACATATCTTCCTTCTTAAACTTTTACTGCGCCTTTGGAATAGTTTGCACGCAGCTAAAAAAATATTATACACATTAAGTTCATGTTGTATTTTGTGCAAAAAAGCATCTGGAGCAAGAGATATACCTGTGTTGCAACACAAGATTGTCTTGAGGGAACAGACTCCACTGCTTGACAAACCTCTCCTTCATTCTTGTTAAGGCACTGCTTTCCCATCCCTAGCTTTCATCAAATTTGTTGTACCATGGATTTGGTTTTCTTTGTATTTGGGAGGAGGCTTTCTATAAAGTAACAATAGCATCAAGAACCATCAGGCATGATCATGCCAGAGTAATTCTTGCACAGCAGCAACCTTAGTGATTCACTGTGTCTCCTGCCAACAGTTTTAAATCAATATGAAGCAAGTAGGTACGGTAAACCTGTCCTAGTTTTGTCCTAGAACATTCCTCCTGCTGTCAGTGCTACTGAGCAGCATCTTTTAAAAACTCCAGTTAGTGAAGCCCACACAAGCCACAGCAGCTCCACATCATCCAGGCTGTGGGAGTGTTTGAACAGTCATGATCCTTGAGCTGAGTACCTTTTGCACAACTCTTGCAAGTACCTGTTTCATGTCCACACACCCAGCATGCACTCTTTAACAGGCAGTTGTGGGACTGAAGCAGAAATGTAGAATCTTCCTGTATTGCCATAGTTGATAGAAATGGGGTGAAGGAAAGGTACCTCTGTAATATCAGATCTGGCTGAAAGTCTTTTTGCATAAGAATTCTGGGCAAAGGGCCTTTGTAGGCATAATTCCTTTAACCAACATTAATATCAGCCTCAGAGAACTGCAGGATCATGCTGGCATCCTTTTGGCATCAGAAGGATGTTCACTCTCTCCACTATTTTGGCCACCCCCGGTGCTCTTCATGGTTCTTATGGCTGTTGTTCTTTCACATGTCACTTATCATCTTCTTCCTTTATTAGGCTACAGCTCCTGCCATTTCCTCATTAGTAGGAGGTTCCTCATCCTCTCTCAGAGATCTGCTGCTTTCCATCACTCACAGCTCTGAGTCACAGCTCCCTCAGGAAGAAAGTAGGAATGACCCATATGCACACATCAGACAGGCACACAGGTCAGTCATCTAACATCTGCAGCAATGGACCTATTTTTTTTTTCACTCAAGAGGTTAAAATCTCTCATCATCACATCCTGCACCTTCAGCACAAGTACAGATGGCAGTTTCAGCATTGCATCAGCGTAATTCATAACTGTCTAATTTATCTTTAGGAAAAATAAGTCTCTCTTTCTCATACTGAAGAATGGAGGGGAAAAGTGCCTGTTGCTCATTTCATTATTGCCATAGTGCTTTAATGTTTAGATAAAATAAAGCAAACAATATAGAACAGGCAACATTCTCTCATGCTTTGACAATCTTCTCATTTCACTCAGCTCCATGAAACTCTGTGGGAACATGCAAAGAGCTTTAAAGAGTGTTGAGGAGGCAGGAAAGAGCAAGAAAAGGCACGTAACCATGCTTAGTAGCATTTACCAGCACCTGCAGGGTCATTGCAGTAGAGCACAGATACCTAGAATGACACTGACAGGGACTGAAGGAGGGTAAGATGAAAAAAAGCAGGAGAACAGCCCTTGTCATCTGGGAATAGGAGACACAGGGCTACCCTTCAATCATAATAACAGTAATCGAGGTCAGCAGAGGTCATCTTGTCCAACATCCCTTCTCAAGCAGGGTGATCTACAGCTGGTTGCCCAGAACCAGGTCCTGTTAGGTTCTGCATATCTCAAAGGATGGAGAATCTGAAACCCCTGTGGGCAACCCATGCCAGAGTTGGAGCACCCTCAATGTGAAAAGGATTTTTTCTCATATTTAAGCATAATTTCCTGTCATGCTTTTTGATGCTGTTGAGAGGAGACTGGCACCCTTAGTTTCATTTTGTCCCATTCATATACAAAAGATTCTCCTGGAGCCTTGTCTTCTACTGGATGAACAATCCTTTCAGCTTCTCCCAGATTCCCAGCAACTCGCAGCTTCTCTTTGTATAAAAGATGCCCCCAGTAGAGAGAGCAAAAGGCCAGCTTGGCTGAGTAGGGATCTTCTAGAACTATGACAGAAAAGGTTTGATGAAGTCAGTCACCTCACAGATAGACATGTGGACAAAGGGGGGGAGTATTTAATGCCTTCTTTACCTCTGCCTTCAACAGTGATGTTGGGCTCTGGGTGCCCCAAAGTCCTTTGTTGAAGACTATGACTGTGGAAATAATAAACTCCCAGCAGAATCTGAAATTGTTCAAGACTTGCTGTTCCAGTTGGATGCTCATAAGTCTATAGGGCTCAATACAATTCATCTGAGGGTACTGAAAGAGCTGGATGATATCGTTGCAAGACCACTCTCCATTATTTTGCAGTGGTCTCCCACAGTATCTTTCTGAGCATAATGCCCTTAGTCTTATGGTTTAGTTTTAGGGTGTCCTATGAGAGGCAGGGAGTCAGACTTGAGATATTCCATGATTCTGTGACTGTATTCATCAACTTTATTATCTTCAGTATGTCCACATCTCTTGTACTTTGGAGCTTAGTTCTAGAAATAGCACCCAGCTTTACCTCATCAGGGCAGAGCTGAATGCAAGGGTCACCTCCTTCAACTTGACCAGCCTAATGCAGCCCAGGACATCAGGCATTGAGCAGTGCTTTTGAGCTCCATTGTGCTTCATGGCCAGAGAAACAGAAGAATATCTTTCAATGAAAATGTCACTGTAGTTTGAGTGTTTTGTTCCTTCTTCCCACTTTTTTTGTTGCCAAGTACCCAGGAACATTTACATTACTTGATCTCAAGAATACGTTTAAATACTTCATTGCCAACCTGTCTTCATAAAGAGTTCTTTTCAGAGTTGGTGCAGTGTTTTGGGATTGGGATTTTCCACATATCAGCTATGGTCTACTTATGGTTTGTGCAGATGCTCTTAGTACACAGGAAGCATGAGGTAACTTACACTTCTTCCAAACTTGTCAATGCTTTTAAATTCTCGCCCTACCCTTTAGCCCATGAACTTCTCCAGGAGATGAGCTCTTGAAAAAGCACCACACTGCTTTCAGCTTAACAGTGTGAAAGCACAGCTGGTAGAAGGTACCCTACAGCAAGAATAAACTGAGGTAAAATCTGACTGCGATGAGACATATTGCTAAAAAGCAACATGTTTTGCCCAGCAGGCCTGGCAGTCTGATATACAGGGTGTCTAGCGCTTAATATTCACATCATATCCTGCAGAAGATCAACAGGGAGCATTTCAGAGTTGATAACAAGTAGCTCCTCCAGTTATTAAACTTGGTACACCTTTTGAAAAGACTTTCAAGTCTTCTGGGATTCTTTAATTCTCACATGCATTGAGTGCAGGTTCAGTGTTCCCTGATTTACTGACTTCCCCACCCTTGGAAACAAGACACCGACTTCTTGTGCTCAGCACTACTTTCTTTCTTTCTCTTTCTCTTTCTCTTTCTCTTTCTCTTTCTCTTTCTCCTTCTCCTTCTCCTTCTCTTTCTCTTTCTCTTTCTCCTTCTCTTTCTCCTTCTCTTTCTCCTTCTCTTTCTCCTTCTCTTTCTCCTTC
>VZTY01028162.1:89801-126682 GCA_013400935.1 Turnix velox
TTCCTTTCTTCCTATCTTTCTTCCTTTCTTCCTCTCTTTCTTTTTTTCTTTCCCTCCCTCCTTCCTTCCCTCTTTTTTTCCCCATAAAGAAAGTGTTTCCTGTCAAATTAATGTTCCCTATTACAAGTGCATCTAATCCCTGGTGATTATCTAACTACTCTAATTGTTTCAAACCAAGGCAGGGTGTTTGAACAGACAAACAAGAAAAAAAAAGGCTCTGATTTGCTAAGACAGAGAGAAAACACCTTCAAAAAATATGAGCTAGTTTTTTCACCCCTAATTGCTATCCTTCCTCCTTTGAGGAATCAAAACCATCATGAAAAGTTTAATGGGTTCTAGAAATTGTAGTCACATACACAGTCTGCTGGTCCAGCTGGTTGCTGTGGGCATGACTGCAAGGGTTTATTGGTATTGAGATACAACACAGAGTTTTCTGTAGTGCATGGTGAATTAAAGAATTTCTAAAAATTGCTTCTTAATTTCAAGGCAAAGTTCTTCCTTTTCCATTTAAATCCTAATCTAATGCTAATCTTTTGACTAATAGGGACGTAGTCCTTAATATTCCCCAAATTATACTTTCTCTGTAATATCATCTCAATTATAACAAGATTTCTTCTAAATAATATATGTTATTTGCATCCATCTTGTGTACTAGTCAACGAAAATATGGCAAATCAGAGAGTGCAAAGCATGTAAACTAATGGGGAATTTCTGCCTGTT
This sequence comes from Turnix velox, assembly GCA_013400935.1. Classification (NCBI taxonomy): domain Eukaryota; kingdom Metazoa; phylum Chordata; class Aves; order Charadriiformes; family Turnicidae; genus Turnix; species Turnix velox. Next base: position 90,522 of record VZTY01028162.1, read on the forward strand.
TGGGGTTTTACTTGTTGGTATAAAATTAATGGAATAAAGGAAGGACTATTCTTCTGAAGTTTTAGCAATATTCTTCAAAGTATCAGAGGAAAACAGTTGAAGTTGTGTCTCCTAAGAAGGGATGGAAAAAGAATAGTATGTAAATTCTTCCCTACTTGGATACAGAAGCACATAAATTGGGAACTCTTCCATAATTTCTAGCACCACTGAACAACATCCTCCCTCTCACCAGAAAATTTATAAACATCATGATTCAGATCGAAATCTGGGGACAGCTGATATTTCTCTACTGCCTTGAAGTGTAAGAGCCTAATCACACTGAAAAAGAATTTTCTCTGTATTACAAAAGTGTAAAAAGGCTTATGAAAAGATTGCTGAACTGCCTCAGTATCCTGAGCAAAGCCATCCACCAGCCCCATATTTGCCAACAGTCAATCCAAGGAGACATGTAGGTGCTGTCAATACACTATAGCAGTCAAGAGTGACAGGGACTTTGACATGTTGTGCTTTTTTTAACATAGGAGAGTTATGAGAGCCTGATGGTAGAAGATATTTATACTGACTACTGATTATTGTGTGATTTATCATCCTTGTTCAAGTGATGGGTGGAGAAGGATTTAAATATGCAAATTATTCTTAATGTTATTGGCTTATATAAAAAAGCAAATTGCAGAAAACATGACTAAGAATTTATAAGGTGTCATTAAAGTTCCTAAATTCTCAAAACATCTCCAAGCACATCGTTTTCCATGCTCAATTCACTGAGCATATGCCAAAGGAAGGGAAAGGTGTAAAAAGAGTAGCAAAGGATCAGAAGGAACTCTCTAAGAACTTCTGACACAATTCTGCATTTCAGCAGCTTGTGTCCTTGCTCAGCATCATCTATGCACATGCAGGAAAAAGGGACATTTTTTGCTCTTGTGCATCTGAAATATATGCAATACTCACATAACTCTTTGGTATGTCAATGTTTCACTGGATACAGTCGCTTCCCTCTTGATTCTAAAATGGGCATTGATCTAAGTTATTTTAAAACAAATTAATTATTTTTTACAAATGCATTTTGGAGGGTCTTTTGAATTCATCATCTAACAGAAAACCACCATATATAGAGATGGTGTATTGCAATAACATCAAAAGCTAGTATCATGCCCCGAATGTTCTGGTGAAATTAATTTTTAATCCTGACTGATTATTGATTATGGAGATTGTTCATTATTCTTTCTGGTACTTCTTTTATAAAGTGCATTTTTACAGTATAAGATTGGTCAGGATTACAAATAACTTACCCTGACAGCTGGAGGGCAGCATTTCTCTCACAATGATTAATGATTTGTTTGCATTGAAAGCAGATGTCAGGAGAGGTAATTAGTATTTCCTCTGTTTCAATTACAGAGGAATAATAGTTCTTCAAAACCACACCAAATAAAACTCTTCAACCCCTTGAAGATTACAGGGAACCAGGGCCACATGTAGCTCTTGATTTGAAGGAGACTTAAGGGCCAGTGGTGTGTGCTTAGCATCCCATTGCTAGAGAAGGAAAGGGAGAAGAATGGAGCAGCATCTCAGAAAAGCTGTACCACCAACTTTGCAAGGTTTCTGCCTCAATGTCCTTCCTGGTCCCTCTGGTGACTGATAGTGTGGGGTAGTTTGTGGGACTCTTTCCATGCAGATGGCAATTGCCAGTGTCTGACTGGCATGGCACAGGCTGCTGGGGAGAGCACCTGGATCTTGAGGATCACCCAATAGTTTGTAGCAGATGGTAAATCCTGCACTGACAATCAGTGGTCTTTCATCAAGAGACTGGTGCTGTCACATGCTGCAGGCACTCATTTGTTTTACTCCTTTTCTAGCCATTGCTATTGGCGTATTCAAGGTCATCTGTGTCTCCACTTAATAGCTATCTAAAAGGAGGATGAAGATTCTGCTGAAGTCCAGTCATAAACATCTGGCTGGGTAAGTGGTTAAAACCTCCCAGTCCTCATGTCATGCCCAGCCTACTTGTGAACTTCATAGACTAGATGAGGTGGCCCTGAAATGCTCCAAAACTGCAGGATACAGTAACTTCATTTGTGAAAAAGAGGCATGGGCAGAGACCAAGCCACCGCACTGATTGGGTTGGGCTCTGTATTGGCATTTCTGCAGTCCTTGATGGGGTGACAGAGATGGAATGGAAGACAAGAAGGAGGTGGGAAGTATCTGGGAGGCAGTGGTGGATGGATAGTCTGAGGGCAAAAAGGAAATGGCAGAAGCCTGGATTGCACTGACTTAAGGACAGAGGTGAGTCTGAACACACCTTTCAACCTGGATTTGAACTGCCTCCCTAGTGGGAGTGAATTGACACTGAGGGTTATTTCCATATGTTACCAAAGTATCAGCAGTTCAGGGATACAATCCTGTTTGGTTTTGCGCACCTATGGGTTACAACTGGAATTATCTGCAATCTTTTGTAGGAGATGTAGGTTACATGCAAAATAAGCACACGCAACATTGTCTTCAATACTGTTAATTAAGTTCCAAATGGCCAATATTAGAGCTGGATTTAATTAATGTGTTGCACAATGGGACATTTAGGTTACAACAGTGAGGGCTGAAAAGCTCACAGTTCAGTCAAACTGAATGTCATCAGGCTTTAATCCCATTGCAGTGAGAAACATCCCAACCACTACCTGAGGCTGAATATTTCTCCCAAGAGAATTAACAATAGTAATTTTCAATCTGTGTTATTCATATAATTACGCAACTCTTTTCAGAAAATTACAGCCAAATCATTAGCCTGCCTCCAGTCCAAGCTATAAAGGAGAGGGATCACATTGCCAGTTTGTTACTCAAGAAAATCTGCATGCATGTTAAATTTGTTGTATTTTAGCAAAATAAACTAAAACATAGTAGGATATCCTCCACAGGACACCATTATATTAATTGAATTAGTTTTATTTTTACTGTTATTTTTAAGAGCTCTAAATACTTTATAGTTGTGGCTTTTTTGCCATCTCTGTTGTCAAACATGTAGACAATTGATATTAGGTTCCAGTCTTCTCAAGAAGCAATTTCAAAGAAGCCTCTGACATGATTATTGTTCCTGTGGTCAATTGTTCTATTTCCTTGCAGAAGGTCACTGCAGCGACAAATGCCTGACAGAAATCTGCTGTCTTTCATCATTAGCTTTTTATGAGTTGATGGATTCCTATCCAGGGAAGCTTCACACACACTGCACTGAGAGGCAGAAAGACTCTGCTGTGGATTTTTACCATTTGCTCTCTGACTCAGTGCTTCCTAAACTGCATCTCAGGTGGTGAGAGTAGTCAGTTATGAGTTGCTTCCATTGCAAGGGAGAGGTCTAATGCAGGACAAGATTTGCATTTCCAAATGAACTTTTTCTTAATTTTGGCTGAACAGCTAGTGCCAACTGGGTATAAATTGAGGCTAAGGCAGTTCCTGGGGCCATGATCGGGGCAAAAAGATTAATTCCTTATTTTTTAAAGTAGTGCATAGTGTGGTGAAAAGCCACACAAACCCAGTTCTGACAGCACAACAATGTTGATTTACATCTTCTAAGGACATTGCTGCTTGCTATACAAAAATGCCAAGCAGCCTTTTTCTTTTTTCAGGGGATAATTATTGTATTAACATTGTCAACTGTCAAAATCTTTGAAATAATTTAATATTCCCAGTCTCCTTACAACCTGTTTATTGATATTCATGAAGTGAATCCCCTCTTGAGATGTCTAGACTGAATGTCAATATGGTTTATAGATGAAGACATGGTTTATAGATGGAAGGTATTAATAATTGAATCCTGAAATTGTTTAATTTCACTTCAATAAAAGGCCACACAGGACAGGAACCAATATGCCCTTTTACTAAACTGATGTATAAGTGAGTACAGAAAAATGGAATAATTTCAACCATCAATGGTGGAAAAAAAAGATGTTATTAACTAGGGAGGCATATTTTAATAAATAAAATTATTTTGTTGAAATTCTTTTTCTGGCTGAAATTTCTTCTTCCCACATATAAGTAGGAATACCTTTTTATACAGTCTATATGCACTAGACATAACCTGTAGAAGACATATTTAGCTTCCAATCTCTCCTTGAAAATCAGACCAGAAAGAATTAAGGAGAGACATGTTCCTAGGAGTGATCATGAGAGTAATATTTATGCTCTATTCAGGAACTGCAAGATAAATATTGTTTCTCCTGTATTATTCATAACATCACAATAGCTGATCATAAGACTCCCTCTGTCCTCATGAAAGATGTTTATCCAATAATCTAATCAGGATGAATAAAGGTCTGGAAATATCTTGAGGGAGAAGATTACTAGCCTTTCAGATATGAGAAGTAACTTCCTTACTGGAAAAGCTTCCAGCAATCTCAAACCTAAAGGAAGAAAAAAATATTATACAATCTGTAAATCACAATATGTTGTTGGAAATTATGAAGTCCAAAAGGTGCCAAAAAGCTTCCAAGGAGACCACTCAGTCAGTGCTACATCTGTCCATTATCTCCATACAATTTTCTGCCATTTAGATCTCATTGTTTAAAAATCCGTAGTCTGATCTGATGCTCACTCAAATCAGAATTACTTTATTTCTAATTACCTTCAATGGATACTGTGTTTCAGTGCTGAACAGAAGACCTATTTAGGTCTTTTTCAATTACACTGGCATGCTGTTTATTAGCCCCTTACTCTTCTACAAAGTTTTTATTATTAATAGAATGAGAAAGTCTGATTGCTTTCACAATGTGAGTGGCTGACGATTTGGGAGAAATGATTTATGGGAGAAATCACCATCACTGTAGTTGATAACTACAGTTATCATTATGATAATTTTTTTATCATTATGATAATTTTGAAAAGGAATGTATTAAATACAAACAGATATTCTATGTTGGTTCTGTGTCAGTGTACAACAGCTCAGAAGTTAAATTCAGCTCAACATCTGACCAGCCTAAACCTAGTTTTAAACCATTGCCCCCCATCTGATTTCTGCATGCCCTAGCAAATAGTTCCTCCCCAGATTTCCTGTTGGCCCCCTTCAGGTACTGGTAGGCTGCTGTGTGGTCTCCCCGAAGCCTTGTCTTCTGAAGGCTGAACAGCCCCAGCTCTCTCAGCCTATCCTCATAGCTGAAATGCTCCAGCCCTCACATCATCCCTATGATCTTCCTCTGGACTCTCTCCAATAGTTCCATGTCCTTCTTGTGCTGAGGGCTTCAGAGCTGGATGCAGTACTCCAGTACTCACAGTAACTACTAGGCAATATGTAAGTTCACATAGAAATTTAATTAATATCTATTCAAAAACAACTAAAGGATTCTAGCTTCTAAAGAATTATAAAATCATATGAAAAAATGCAGTAAAACACAGCTTTCATCACAAAAATTGGAACATTATAAACACTGAGAACTTCTGTCACTTTTAGTTTTGTAGGATCAAGTATCACGTATACAGTGACATCTGTTTCAGTGACCTTGAAACATCTCGGGCTCTGCCTCAGTGGACATCAAAGGTATTTCCTTGTTCCCTGAGAGAATGTGTTGGTGCCCTGGACTTGAACAATCTTAGATTCAATATTTTCTTTAATTTCAGGCATCTTTACAGATTTTTCTCTTAGCTTCTAGTATTTTACTTAGTGGAACTAAAAGTCTTTTTCTATATCCTTTTGCCAATAGCCATGGGGCACTATGTCAGACACTACCTAATTACACAGCCAGACTTCCTTCAGTGTCTTCAGACACTTCCTTCCCACAAGCTCTCAACTCTGCAAGTTTGGCCTCAGCATCTCTGACCCAGGGCAGATCAAACAAACTTACAGATCCTCTTCTAGCCTGGGAGTCCTGAGATGTCTTGTAAGGCAAGCAGTGTTCTGTCCTACTGAATGTCATTTCAATCTAACTGCTTTGCCTGAGGTGAAGTGGCTATTTAACTTCTGTGAGTGCAAGATAGCTTTTCAATTTAGTTTCTCAACTATTAATATCCCCACAACTACCAATATAAATCAATATCAAACAAAGCAGAGCACTTTATCCTTTACCTACATGTTAATATTTCAATGTAGAAAAAAAGGGTTTTTTACTCTTTCTACTTCATTCGAATGGGTGGCATTGGGGAAAATATGCAAGATAAGAAATAATTATATTCTTATGTCCATATGTAACAGAGAGCTGTGGCACTGAAGATTCTTTAACTTGATTGTTGAGTGTAATAGTCTTATGTCAGCAGACAAATATATGGTATGCCCTAACATTTCTGCACTGCTGATCTGGAAATGTCATTGTTTATAGAATGTAATGAATCCTGAGACTTGCTTCACTGGAGGGCTTTTCCTCCATTCACTAGGTCCACTGTCCTTTTTGTTCCAGTCCCAAAATATGAGCATATTTTACCACAATGTCAAAAGTCATGTCAATTAGACAGGATGAAAGAGGTAGGAAGAACTCAACCTTGACAATGCATGATGGCCTCTGTTCATCTAAATTATAAGTAGGACTTTTATTCTAGAGTGAAAGATTTAAGTCTTCTCTGCTCTACCAACAATCATACGGTAGATAGTCCTGATTCAGATTTCAGATGTTATAATGTAGATAATTATTCATGATATGAAATAAAGAATTGGAAGCGTGGCATTTATATATAGTTATTGGATAATCATATGTCAGCAGATAGACTCACCTCTCTGAATAAAGTTAGTACTCCTGAATAAATTTGTTCCATTCAGGAACTGGGAAGCACATTAAAAGGTTATGTTACAGTAATTTTTGATTCCAGTTAATTTCTATTCCCTGCTCTATTTCTGTTACTCATTCCCATTCTTTTACTGGACAGTGTTCATGTGTTTGGAGTATGATGTGGATCAATAAATTAATCTACTTTAGAAAAAACCAAAACAACTGCTATTGCTTTTAAGTTAGATCACCAGGAAGATTAATACATGATAGTATCACAAACAACCAGAGGGAAGTCAGCTGGTATTTCAACAAAAAAACCAGTCTCATGAAGACCACAGACTAAAAGGACCAATATTACAGAATCATAGAATAGTCTGGGTTCAACCTCCTTGCAATGAGCAGGGACATTTTGAAGCTGGATCTGTCCATAGTTCATGGTACAAGCAAAGTTAAATCCTGTAGGAATCTAATCAGTTTCACCAGGTTTTTATCTAAGTGAAGTCAGTCTGTCTGCTCTGATCTTTTAACAAAGCATACATTATTTTTTTGTATAACATGTAGCAGTTTCTTTATCCACAAAATATTTAAGACTAACACAGCAATGAGGAACATCATGAGAGCCTGAAGGAAAGGAAGGTTATTTCGCCTATGGGTCTCCTTAAATTGTGACCATCTGTTGGCCTGATGGAACAGGTGCTGAGCTCTTGTGATTCCACTGAAGCACAGGGAGCTTGATGGAGTTCTGCACTAGCTGAACATCATCCCTTTCTTTTCAGTCCATGATTAGCTAGGAGCCAGCATGTTCTGTCATTAGATGAGCCAGCCCAACATGGTTTCATAAATAGCATCAGTTTCTTTACAGATCTGAAAATATTCGGATTTTGGAAGTGATTATTATTTAAACCTTTTTATTTGGAGTTTATCTATCTGAGAAGGAAAATACTATTTCTTTGAGCTATAGGCATGCTAATTAACAGCAAGAAGTGTTGGAAAGAATTACTATTTTGTCAGTCTAATTTTACAGACCAAATATATTCAAGCAATTAATTTTATTATGTTCCAAATTTTATTCACCGTAGCATAAGAAATGGAAATTAAATAACACTTATCCCAAAACAAGGAATAGTACCTCAGCTAGCATTAAGTGACACCATTCTCTTTAATTTCTGCTGTTCTTTGTTAATTCATGGAAGATAAACATCTGCCACACAGTGCAGATTTGTCCCATGTATATTGAAAACCAAGATTAAATCTACTAGGATACTTTAAGCAAATAAATGCAAGTTGCAGGCAAAAGCAACCTTTCTCTGACATAACAATATTTCCAAGGCATGCAAATTCCCTGGCCTTGTGTCTACTAGATAAAAAATGTTGCCACAAGCAAATGTTAGTTTTAAGAGAATCGTTGTACTAGGCAGACAATCTGCTGAAATGGTTGAGGTTTAGGTAGCTTATTTCAAAGCTCTATAAAATTGCTACAATAATTTCTGCAGAATTTATAGTTGTAGCCAGTCTTTCTTTATACTATCCTCATTACTGATTCAACTGTGCTAGTAATTGTAAGGGATGATGTTATAATAATATAATTTTGGCAAGATGCAGTAATACTGAGCTAATACATTATTTTCTAAAAGAAATGCTTTTGGAAGCCAAAAGTCCTTACTATATAATTTACTCCTTACTCCCAAGCCTTTGAATATAAGCAGAAAAAGAAATGTCATGAGATAACAAAGCTTAACATAGACTCTCTTTCCCCTTAACGTTTATTCAAGATGTCCTTTCAACTCATGCAAAGTTTACTTTGAAGCAACGTGAAATGTTTGTTAGGAAATCCAAAGCAAATTATAATTCAGCTGTTCATAGTTTTTCCTAAAGATGTAGTATCCATCCCATTTGGGGTTTAAAAATTTGAGTTGTGATTAAACCTGAGGCTAGTTATGAATGAAGAGGAGCCAACTTATTGTTTTCTCTCAAAAGAAAATTATTAATGATGGGATTTCATATGCTTCCAGCATTCAGACTGAACAAAATCTGAACTTTGAAGTTCATGTTCTTGATTCAAAGACAGAAAATACCAGAACTGAGTCTTGGAGAAAGAGAGAGCATGATGAGCAGAAGGGCTGCAGGCAGAGGGTCACAGCTATTCTTTCACAGACTGCACTACTCTCTCTGAGGGAGAATGTCCAGGTTTCTGATTTCATCCATGCCAGAAATGAACTGAACAAACCAAAGTGTTTTCCAGAGCTTAGAAGTTTGAGATGTTTGCTTTGCTTTGTTTTGGTTTGGTTTTGGGGTTTTTTTTCTGTTTTTTGTTTGGTTTTTTGTTTGTTTGTTTGTTCAATTTTTTCCCCATAGATGCTGCAAACAAACCAGCAGGGCCAATTACAACATATCTCTGTGATGTGGACACTTCATCACTTAGACCTGGACAAATGCCATGAGCTCATTTAAGATGCCTAATGTGTAATTGTCATGTAGCTTTATTGTTATTACTTAAATGGGAGAGCTGCAGTGCTAACTGAGCAAAGAGAATTTCTTCAACTGTAAAACCTTCCAGCATGATGCCGTTTCAGTCCTGGAACTGGCCTGAAGTAACTTGCACCAGCCTTTCATAGACAAATATAAGGGGCAGGAGGGGTACTTTAAAGGATGTCTGATGAAGCTGACCTGTATAAATGATGTATGGCAGCAGCAGAAGCAGGAAACACAGTCAAAAGCCACCTTAATTTAAGGACAAAGGCATCATCACAGGTTACTACACAGCATCTGCATTTGGCAGGTGATTAGCTGCAAGCCCAGCAAAGAAACATAACCAGCAAAATTCCAGACTAAAAATGTCATGAAAACCTCAGACTACTGGAAAAGAAAAATTCAGTCTGCATAGTAGGCTGGCTATGGAGATAAAAATAATAAAAGTAAAACTTTTGTTTCGCTGCATCACAGGAGGAAAAGAACAAGAAGTGAAAGTGACTTTGTAGATATATGTAATAGCAGATAGTGAAACAGCTGTAAAAACTGATCATTTGATCATGCCAAATGATCAAGTGAGATAAGTTTAAGTTATCACTTTCACAGATGGATTTCACCATCCGCTCAGCAGAAATGTGATCATTGACTGAATGAGAACATGAACTACTCCAGGAGAGCTCAAAATACTCTTCACAGCACTTTTCAATGCTACATTTCAACATCTTTTGCAAAGGACTTGGAAGGGTGTTTTAGGGTCCTGGGACCATAAAAGATGTCCCCATTAGAGACAGAACTGCTGAAGGCCACATGATGCCTGCATATAGCAGAGAGGGCTGAGAAAAACTGATCTTACTGTAGAAAAATGCCTGATGGTGACAAAGAAGGTAGATGAATCCAAGAAAAAAAAATTAAAATGTGACAAGCACTTTAGGTGGCAGGCTTAAGGTCAATCACAGAGGAAAGCAGTGATGGGTGGGAGTGAAAACAGTCCAATGGCACAGGTGTGGAAAACAGAATAAATGGGGAAAGCCATTCAGTCAAGAGGCCAGAATTCTCCATAGACCTGTTGTCTAAAACTTAAAAGCCTGGCTACAAAGGTGTTTATATGGAAATGGGGCCTCACCCTAGAGAGAATGCCAGGCATCTGGCAGATGATGATGAGAAGGCAAAGGTAGTTTATATCTCATTAATATAAAAAATGAAAGCAATGACCACCCATAACATCCTATTTGAGGTAACTCAGAAGTCATGTCAACAAGAGGAAGAGCAAATGACATCAAAACAAACTACAGCAAAGGGAGACACACAACAGCAAAAGCCAAGCTTGAGATGAGCTAGAGGATGTGTTCTCATAGCCAGGAATCGCAGTCATAGAATCACCAAATGTCAAGGATTGGAGGGTACCTCAAGGGATCATCTAGTCCCAATTCCCCCTTAGTGAGTATGTAAATGAAAAAGAACAGGCTGTCCAAAAGTTTCTTGTGCTTAACCATCAAAAGCACCTGAAATCCCAGACAACTCTCAAAAACACTGGGAAGACCTGCTCACTCTCTGTGAGCATGGAAGAAATTAATACCGGTTTCTGGAGGTAGAGTAGCCAATGGGTGCTTGTGCAAAGATAGTCATCAGAAAATTGGAAACACATAGGCAGACTATGAAAGTATAGTTTGTGGAGGAAACAAAACTTAAGGTATCTTCTTAGAAAATAGCAGACTTGGTCTTTTTTGTCACACAGACACACTAACTGTGGTCAAAAAGGCAAACCTAGAGCAAGGCAGAGAGCAACAACAGATTAAGTAAAGCTGTGGGAATGAAACCAAGGGCAATTGCAAAGAGCTGTCAGACAGCCTGTGACCATGGATAGACAGGGCTCAGGCTTGACTGAGAATCACATGAAACTATTGCTTCTAGGTTGCTTTCTGCTGGACAGTTAGCCCAAACCAGACCCAGGACTAGAGCACAGCAATAATGAGATGTCACCCAGATGAACCAGACAGAAGTAAATTCCCACCAGCAGATCCAATGGTAGCTGTTTCACAGACAAGTGCATTTACTGCCTGAGGACAAGAGCTGTCATGAACACCCAAGTTCCTGGGTGAATGATGTACATGGGCTTCTGAGCAGATGAACACAGAAGGAGCACAGGTTGAATGGAGACTAAAAGCTTCATAGAACTTCTTCCCAGCTAAATTTAAAAGCTGAGTGAAGGCACAACAGCAGCAGCTGCTGTGCTCAGATACCCTTTGAGGGCAGTTCATTCAGTGCCTAAGTGTGGTTGAGATGGATGCAACTGAAGGAGCCTTGTGTGTTTCATACAACTGAAAACCCAACACTTCCTACCTACTTCTTCTAACAAAGGGCCAGATTAATTTTAAAAACATGCCTCCTCTGATATTAATGAGAGTGCTACATGAAACAAAGACCATTACTCTTGCCAGTAGCTTCAAAGATCAAGCCCCTAATGAAACAGCTCTTATAGAAAACTGATTGCAATTCAACACTGAGACCACTCCAAAACAATCCACAGTGTTCTTCCTTCTAAGTTTTACCATTTTGATTGAGCTGTATCAAAGCCCTTTGGGTATCTGTAGGATAGTCTCTGTCTCACCTATGTCCTGAGATTGTATTAAAATGAGCAGTGCTGTATGAAATTACCAGTGTTCCAGCCTTGTTTATATTCACTTATTATATTCATGCCTTCTGGAAGTGATGTATAGTACTTATTGACTTGGATTTTCTCAATGTAGAAATGTTAGAAAAGCCAGTATTTTAATCTTGTGCATGGTGAAGAATTTTTTTTCTCAAAGGAATAACATCCCACAGTGCTGACAGGCTTTTTTTCTCTGATGATATATGAATTGGAGCTAACAGGAGGGAGACAATAACTGAAAGCCCTTTGATTAATCTATTTTCTTTGGTCTTCTCTTTAAAATGATAGATTGGTCCAGTAGGACAGTTTGCCTTCGATATTTGCAACAGAAGAGTGAGCTCCAAACTAAATAGGGAACCAATGGCTGTTTAATATATTGTAGACATCTGGTCTATTTTAACTAGGAAATTACCATAGTGTTATCATCTGATTATTGTCATATGTGAAAGGCTTAAAAAGCAGTTCAGATCTATCTGATGGCACAGGAGTGAAAAGAAAAAGAACCCATGGCGTAATTCAAGATAAGAATGTATTTTAACAATCCAATTTAACTTCAGTGATACAAATCTACCCAGATGAACAAAATAAAATAAGCAGAGGAAAAAAGTATCCCTTTCAAGTGGTAACATGTTCATGATAACTCCTTCATAAAATCCTACTTGCATTACTTTCATCTGGTTAGACTCAATGAGTTGCCTCACTTTGCAAGACTAAAAACAAGTAATAGGACACGCTGTACTGGAGAGACAACAGCTGTACAGTCTCTGCCTGTGATGGTGCTATGCTTTATTCTAATTAGTTAAACAAAACTCTACTCAGAACAAAATATAACAATTTCCATTTAACTCATATCTGCCAAATGGCATTCTGCATTAAGCTATGGTTTACAAAGCCTCTTTGCTAAATAACATTTTTTAAATTGCCTTTAGAGAATCATTGACAGTGAATGTCATGCATTAGAATGGACTTAGCAATGTGTTGAAATGTTGTTTGTCTGTAACCCTTCTCCAATGGCACAGTCTTCAGTATATAAGAAGAGGCAGGGATATATTTAAGTATTTCTCTGTACTGAGGTGTCAGCAGAAACACACACTTGGTGGGAGGATAGAGGGAATAAGACATTGATCTGGAACAACAAATATTATGAAACAAATGCACAGTCTTATTTTTGAGATATGCTGCACAAATAAATCCCACAGAATGGCAGAGAGGCCTGCACACAAAAGAGAAGGTTTTTTTGATTGCTTATTCCGAAATGGATGTGCACGAGCCTTCTTGATGGCAGGAGTGGGTTATCACTCAAACAGTAGTTTTAATTTAGCAAGGTAGTGCTGCTAAGGTAGTGTTAATGGAGGATCTAACATTTATTTAAGATTTTGAAGATAAGTTAGCAAAGGAGTGACTGAATTACAAGGCTATCTTTGAGACAAGATCTCTGGATCCTTATGCTAAACATTTGGATTTTAGAAGCCTCTCTCCTCGTTCTGTAGAAGGAGGGCATCTCCCACAGGAAGTTCAGATTGTTAGTACCTTTTTCTCACCTCTGGCTACCCCTGGATGGAGTATTTTAATTAATTACATTATTTGAATTTAACCTGGACCAGTGGGTTTGACTCTCTCTAGTGACCCCTATCATCTTGATAGAGGAGGGGTATTATAAGGAAGTTACTACTTACCCTTTCTTACATTTGGTATAAATATTGTATAAGGTATTAAACAAGATAAATGGTGTGTATCTTCTCTGATAGATGCAAAACCACTGCCTGCAGCATTTGCTGTTGCAGTTCTTGAAGAGATGATGAAAGAAAATGTCTCATCACATTATCTTTTTTTAAACCATTCATAAATAGTATTTGTCAACATGACCCTACATTTTCTAGGCAGTTATAATAATTGTCTAAAATGATACCCATTACTAATGACAATACTATTGTAACATTTATTTTGCAAGGAAAATATATATTTGCACTGAATCTTTAGATTGAGGAGCCCCCTTTATGGCCACTTTGGACCGTGACACATAGGGGCTGATAAAAGTAAATCTCCTTTTAATTGCTTTGGAGCTACTGACCTGTGTAACAAGAAAGGAATATAATCACAGGGAACAACTGTGTCTCAGGGAGATTTTGCTTACAATGGATTAGTTTATCTCTGGTGTATTTGCTTTTATTTTTATGTCCTTATCTTTCTAGTTTATTCTCTTTCTGTTTTATTTGCAATTGTGTTGGGACAGTCGGATGACAGAAAATCACACCACTTTGAAATGAAGTCATTTAAGTGGTGGCATACATAGCATTTAACTATCACTCTTTGGAAGTTGCTGTGGTTAGTTTGAACCATCAAGGCTTTTTTTTTATATTATAGAGAGGTAGTCTCTTCAGTTCTGTAGTATTACTGCAAAGAAATTTCCAAGGAAAATTCATCTCACCTATCCTAGGCACTTCTTTTGAGAGCTTTGCCAAATCAAGTCCCTAAAGAGAAGGCAAAAAAAGAGACTGAGCTGCTTGCTCTTATTTTTTGAATGAAATATGTCTTTCTGTAATTGAGGTAGAATTAAAACCCCAATTTTTTTAGAAGCAATGGAAGAAAGAGAAGATACAGAAGCAGTATAATTCTGCCTAAAGGTAAGATATGTCCTGTAATGTGCACTGAATTTTGCACTGAATTAATTTGCATGAATATTGCAGAGGGAAATGTGTATGTGATATGCCTTTAAATGTGGATGTTTCCCAGAATGTTATTTGCATATTCACAAATTATGTATTCCTTTTATGGCATATATTGAAAAACAAAAATAAATGTAATTGCTACAATGTAAGAGGGTCTTTTTAATCTTTAATTAAAAATTAAACAGAAGTGTTCTTTGATGATGTCAATCTCTACTTCATTAAGGACCAGATCATACCCTAATTCAGTAGCTATGGCAGGCTAGGATTTACCGACTAATTAAATAAAGACAGTCAGTACTGATATATGAGAATGGTCATGCTACTCTAATTAAAGTTGTAGCAAATTCTTTTTTAGTTATTTCATGCATTCAACAGCAACCCAAATTGCACTTTTTTGCAAAAATCCATTTTTAGCCAGTCTTATTGGAAGAAGCCAAAAATGGGCTCCTTTACACTCACATATGCAGAGATGCACTCTATGAAATCTGTTTTGACAGCTTCCTATAATATTTAACCAATGACAACAGCCAAGCTAAAGAATCAATAACTAAACCTTCAGTGCATGTTGCAATCACGAGCAATTATTTACATGTCATGTTGAGTCATTTTTATGGTGAAGTATTTTTCAGATCCATCATCTAAAAAGACAACTGTGTATATGTGCTTCCAATTGTCTCCTTGGTCCCTCTGGGACTTCAGTTGAATTATTCTGATGTGAATATTCATGAGATTTGATGGTAGCATTTACCACTCCATTATGGCAGAGATTTAAGAGCTGTGCTACAGATCTTGGAAGGGAGTAGCCATGACATTTGGGAAAAAAATAGCCAAGGCTGCACCACCTGCATAGCTCATATGTAGACATGCTGCAGCTGCACTAAGACAGCTCTGCATCTGTGAACAATGGAGTGATGATATTTGTATGTGCCTAGTTTGGGGCCATTGAGGTGCTGCAATGGATCCAGAGAAGGTCAACCAAGCTGATGAGGAATCTCAAGAACAAGTCTTTTGAGGAGTGGCTGTGGAAGCTGGGATTGTTTAGCTTGGAGGTACAAGCACCTGTAAAGATGTAAGGATCAGTCTCTTCTCCCAAGTAACATACCATAGGACAAGAGGAAACTGCCTCAAGTTGCACCAGGGAGGGTTAGACTGGATATTAGGAAAAAATTTTACACTGAAAGCATTATTAAACAGTGGAACAGGCTTCCCAGGGAAATGGTTGAAGCACCATCTCTGGATGTATTTAAGAGGTGGGTCAACAGAGAGCTTTTAGGAGTGTTTCTTGTTAGAACTGTTAACTTTCTCACCATCCTCACTGCAAAGAACTTGTTCCTAAGCCTAACTGTCTCTAGTTTAAAACCATTGTCCTGTTGCTACCTGCCCCTGAAAACAGTCCCTCCTTCTCCATCTTTGCTGTAGGCCCCCTTCAGGTACGAGTAGGCAGCTATGAGGTCTCCCTGGGGACTTCTTTTCTTCAGGATGAACAGCCCCAACTCTCTCAGTCTGTCCTTAGAGGAGAGGTTCTCCAGGCCCCTGATTATACTCATGGCCTCCTCTGGACCCACGCCACCAATTCTAAGAATGGAATAATGTAGTGCTAACCATCTCCACTGCAATTTAAACTGGCTCCTGATCTAGTAAATATCTGCATAATAATATGACTGTAGATTTTGGCATGACAGCACAATTATGGTTTATGGATTATGATTTATGGTTTATGTCTGACTTTTCCTTTGGCCATATTCAGAGATCCAAGAGCATCTCTAAAGTTTAGTAACTTGCATCTCAAAAAGATGTTTCAGTTTTGCAGCTTGCTGACTGTCAATGAACCATAGACTGCTAATTCTTTTAGTTACTTCTGAAAAAAATATGCCTTTTTTACCTCCTAAGTGGACAGAGATATACAGTAGGAAATGCTGTATAGCACTGGTGATGTTTAGTGCCATGTGCAATGTACTGTTATGGTGCAATAAGTACTTGGACTGCCTTGAAAATTTGATGTATCTCACTCTGAATTTCATTGACTTGAGGATTTCAGTCTCATCATCCATTTTAGAAAATCTTCACTAGATGGACTTTTTCTAACTGTAGTACCAGTGCTTTGGTAGTATATGAAGTTCCTTCAAACAGGAAGAGACATTACCCAAGAAACTAATGACCCTGTTCCATGGACACATAGGCAGGAGTCAGAATTGCTTCTATAGCTGCCTTTTGGTTACACATCAAATGACTCTAATAGTGTGAACAATTCTTAGCATACCTTTTCTGAACAATTAAAAAAATTAAAAAGGATAACAAGTGGCTCATCTCATAGAGACAGATAAAGATGCCTCAAAACAGCACAGTATTTCAAGGACTGATTACCTGTTAAATCAGAAATAGGACACCAAAACTCTTTCCTAACAATCACTATGACACAGGTTCCAGTTGTGTGCAAACTAGAAGGTCAGGAATGTCAAGTGAAGAGCCTGTGGAGCCTTACCTATTGAAAGCCTACTCATAATAGAAGAGACTATTTACTGTAATCAAATATAATTACAGGCATGAAACACCCTGGAGTTGAAAGATCATTTATATATTTTGCAGAATAAGCAGATGCAGCTGCATGACGTGCTGCTCTGCTGAATTTTAACACAAGACTTCAGGTGGCAAAAGAAACCAGATTACTAGAGATATAATAGTGCAAGGTTTTTATGGACCATAAATACTGAAGGGAAAAAAATTAGACCTCACTATTTATACAATCTTAATGCATTACCATTAATATCTTACCTATTTATATTACCTCTGCAACTTCAGGCCTAGGCTCTGAAATATTCTGCAATCCATTTTTAAGGATTCCTTGCATATTCAGTGCATGAATCACACAAGCACATGGACTGGGACTTGGGTTTCTTAATCTGCAAGTTGAACTACAGTTACAGCACAATGTCTGGGTCCAAACATGGTGATCACTGGATTTAACTGAAAGGTTACTACTGGTAGATCTTTTGTACTGGAGGAAGATTTCCTCCATAGCCAGACTAAAGCACCAACACAGATGGAAAACACATGGTTCAAAGGGTGTGCCTATTACTGTCAAGTATTTTATCTGACTGGTTCAATCTTAGGCCCTGGCATTCTTACCACTTACACTAAACATAAATTAGTTCATTCTTGAGTAAACTAACTTGTTCCCTGCAGAATAGATATCTGCTCTGTAGTTAAAAGGTCAATTCCAGCACTACTTTTCAGAGAAAGGGTGGACAAGGAGAGTGGTTAGGTCCTGGAACAGGCTACCGAGGGAGGTTGTGGATGCCCCGTCCTTGGAGGTGTTCAAGACCAGGCTGGACGGGGCCCTGGGCAACCTGATCTAGTAGATGTGTTTGTTAGGTGGCCCTGCTAGGCAGGGGGGTTGGAGTTACATGATCCTTGGGGTCCCTTCCAACCCAGGTCTTCTGTGATTCTGTGATTCTGTGACAAGAATTGACAATGTTTGGTCCTTTCCAGTTGACAAAGCTCTTCAAAGTTCTCTCCCCTTACAGGAATTATAATGTAAATATATAGGTATATTTGTTTCTTACTCCACTTATGCCACCTTTTGGGCCTGTTCTTCCCAACTGAAGTTCATATCTGAAAGCATGCTCACATCATCTCCTTGGCCTTGGGGGCAGGCAGGGGACAGACAGTCTGAGATGAAAAAGCATGAGATCCCCTTGACAGTGCATAAGTTATCCAGACCTCATTAAACTGCCAGGCCTTTTTCCTGTGTTTCTTTTCTCATTGTTGCTGGTCCCCAAGATATAGATACAAAAAAAGCTCAACAAGTGACACGGAAAGGCAGAGAACATGTATGACATTTTAATGGCTTTGAGAAAAAAACCCCAACCAAACAAACATACCAGTGCTATATTTACAGAAGCAAGGCAGCATGTCTTTAAAAGACATAATGGGCTTCATTTGTTAGGTCCTCTGATTAGAGGTCTCCCATGATTTATAAACCAACAAAAGTCTCATCAGGCACTAAGGAAAATTATTGCTACTGTTATTTTATTATTACTATATATTTATACTGCAGTCACTCATAAGTGCCTCAAACAAGGAGTAACAACTACACAAGAAAAAAGAATACAATGAAGAAACCAAACTTTAGTAGCAAAAATTTGAGTCACATATGGCTTAGAAATTAAGTACTTCACTACATTTATTCTGACAGTGATCGACTTCATATGTGAAAAATATGTATCTGAAAGCTCCTCTTGATATTTTCTATGTACCAGAATAAAATATATGCCACACATTTCTTTTTTCCTTGATTTGCTTTGGTACTATCATTTTCTATTTCCAAATCTAGTTGTTCTAGCTAAAGTAAGGGATACATGAAGTAAGAGATACATGCAGGACATACAGAATTATACAGTAACAAGCTATTAATTTTGTATTAATTTTATGAAGTGTTGCAGAAAACTGTTATCAGTTGCTGCAGGAGGTTTTAGTATTAACAATCATTAATGATAAAATAAAATCTGACTTTTTAAGAAAAGACTGCACACAAAAATAGTAGCATTGTATTTTTTTTTCATTTTGACTTATGCAGTCAATTTTGCCCAACACCTCCTTCTAGCATCTGGCAGATGCCATTATGCTGTATTTTTATTCCATTAGTTTTATGTATTTTTCTTCCTGTGGGTTTTTAGGTACTGAAGCATGCAGAAATGATGCAATGGCTTTGCCAACAGGGTCAAAGAATTGTACAGAGAGTTGAAAGAGGATGTTTTTTGAGGTTCTGAAAAAGCTGAAACCACTTCTAAACATTCAGGCTAAAGGCATTTTACAAATGTAGTAACTGAGTAGCTAAATTACTGTCCTTCACCAGCAAAGCTGATAGTAGCCCAAAGCAAGACAAATGAAATGGCAAATAAATAAGGAAATCAGAATTGTTAGGTTGTGGTATTCTCCAGGCATTGTAAGGACAGTGAGCAGATTAAGATATTCTATTTCCTCAGGATCCTAGATGTATTTGTTCTAAGTTAAAGTTTAGTAACTGTGAGTAAGCTATGAGACAATTTCACATCGAAGAGCAATAAGATTTAAAAACACACATCATTTGCTGCAACAACAGCAGTTCTACTGACAGATAAAGTCAATGACTCACATAGGTTGAGGATCTGGCCTGAACTCAGAGTGCCTTTTTGAATTGAAATATGTTAAACTGATGAACAAAATGTCCAGAAAATAAAGAAAACAGAGAAATAGAGGTGATGTGAGAAACAGAGTAAGAAGCAATCACAAAGAAGTTTTTTCAGAAGAAAAAGGTGAGCAGAAATCAGTATCAGAGACAAGTAATTAGGTAAGATAGTTACCAAATCATTATACACCTAGAGATAGTACAAGGCATTCTAACCAGACCTGTTCTGATGCACTCTATGCCTGTCCTGCGTTGCTTATTTATCTCCACTTCTACTCATTCTACAAGTAGAAGAAACAAGTCAGGATCACCTCATATACACACAGAGTTACCCCAGCACAAGTCCAAATTATTCAATATAGAGAGTGTTTCCTACCTCAAAATTACACAATTGCATCAATAAAGAGCAAAACCTAGATGAGAGAGTCCAAAAATTTATCTATTTCATGGTGTGGATGAAGCCTAAAGTCAAGTAAGGTGAGTGTTTAAAGAAAAATGTATGAGGTGATCCTTTTGAGTGAAATCCAGGAGATAAAATCCTAAACCATGATTTATACAACATCAAGATCTCTGAAAAAGAAACTGAGCAGAGAAGGAATATCTGAGGTGAAACATGGCCCCAGCAGAGTGGGAAGAATAGAAGGAACTGCTGTAGGAAGTCACTGCACAAAGGCTGTATCGTGTGTAACAGGCATCTGTGGGAGTTGATGGATTATCACTCCACAGTTGCTGAGAAAGAGGAAATCTGGAGTCTAACATCAGAAAAGATATTGAAATTAATCTCAGTGACTGTGACAGTTACATATTTGGAAGAGCGCGAGCAAGAGCAGGGGCAAATCTAGGGTTAACTGTGCTGAGTTGTACATAAAGAATGGGGCTGCAGCTTACAAGCCATTTAGATTAAAACCAATAATAGAGCCCAGTATAATTAAAAGCCCATGAGAAGTAACTCTTTTACATAATTGTCTGGTTTTTTGGTGAATTTTTTTGAAAGATTTACTTCATTACCAGTAAAAAAAAAATTCAAGGAGATAAAAAGAGTTTTCTTAATTAATTAGTCTGATTGCTTTAATTAGATTTACAATCTGTTTATTTTAGTGCAATCATGCTAAAAATTACATACTTGATGAAAGATTCTGCTCTGTTGTTGAACATGAATAGGAGAGTCTGATAGAAAAAGCAGTAAGCAGTATGTTTGTGCAAATATTGGTTGCATATTATAATTGTACACATAATGCCCATTGTCAATTCATTAAAAGTTGTTTGATTTGGTCTGTGTATCAGAGTCCCTACAATCATTTAGCCACTGAGACTTGAAACAAGATAATGGTTGCTACAGTAGACAGATAAAATTTTAGGAAATGTGACAATGAAATATGTAAGAGGAAAGGCAATAGGATTTATTTGGGATGTAAATAATGAGCACAATACAGATGGGGAAAAATTATGAAATTCTGTTATGAACTTCTCTAAATTAGATTAATCTTTGAGGTGGTATTTTTTGGAACTCTTGGACATTCAAACAATTCTGTCAATGGGAGTAAGAACTTGTATAGCTTTTCCCTTTTTATGTATGGGAATGTGTAAGTGTTCTTACACAAAGAAAGAGAAAAGCCACTCCTCTGTCATGCTGCTCCGGCTAGGAGCAGCCCAGTGGATGTGTGAGGCTTAGGGCTCCTGGGCTCAGGTAAAAGCCCAGCTGTTCTGCTTGGTGTTTACTTCTGATGATTCCTGGGAAAACTGCCAAGTTTATGTTTAGCCTTCACAGGCTTTTTTGTAGAGTCAGTGGGGAAAACTAGTCCTCTATAGGAGAAACAAGGGGATCCTGAGAGGAAAAACTCAGAGACTTCACATCCATCTTCCTTGGAACAGAGGTAGTTCAAGCCTCATCCAGTATAGCAGATGGGAAAACAATTATTAATTATTTCAGCATGGAGTGGGGTTTATTTTTATGGTGTTTAGGGAGATCTGGAGGTTTTTTAATGATCTTAATTTTTAGCAATGTGCATTTCTAATGGAAGTTTGAAGTAACATTCTTTAGAAATACCCTAGAAACTGTACCCTGATACTAGCACTAGTAACATTCACTTGGAGAAGACAGAGATTGTGTGCCCTTTCTAGCCTACATGATTCCTGTAACATGGGAACCAAGTTTTGTGGAAGAGATGACAATTTTGCAAGGAATTATGTCTCAAACTAACATGAGATCTTAAACACTTTTTGATCCAGGATCTGGAAAGTTTTCTCAGCTCATAGACAAAACCTCCAGTGGCTGAAGCATGTAAGCATCTTGACACTGCATTCATTCCCTAAGCAAATTTCTTCTTCAAGGTGATCATGTGAAAACTTCTAGTGTAAATATGATAGGTGCACATGGACACCTCTCCACACACACCCTCCTGTAAAAATCTTTCATGCCTTCTTCCCATGAATATTTCTGTAACCAAAACCTTACTGTAGTAAATTTTCACAAAACAGAAGTGATCATAGACATTATCTGATGCTAAAGAAAACTCTATCTAGCACAGTTTGTCTCTTTATCATGAGATCCTCGTTTGAATCTGTAGGAGTTTTGTCTGCATGTGGACTACTGAATTGTATTGATGACTCCTCCTCCAGAAATTCCACGTTCATCCAAAACTCTAAACTAAATAATTTTAGTTGTGACATATGCTTATTTCATTAAAATTTCCAAAGAGGTCACTTTGTATAAGAAGAAAAAAGACTTTGAAAAGGTACTGCCTGAAAGGTTAAAATTTGCATAAGTCTAGCATTATTATCATTATTAATACCTACACATACCCCCTCAAGCCTCAAGGTGCTTCACAGAATTAAATTATACCCATTTTCAAGGAACTGGGAAAAGTTCTGTCACCTACATGATTTGAAGTGAGATTTTTGTAATCCCTTAGAAGCATTCAGATGGAAATATTTTTTCTCTACTGCCAGCACCAAGAAAAGGAGCTCCTCATTTTTACCAACCTTCAGCTTCCCTGCCTGTGCTAATTGTAGTCATCCCAGTTCTTGTTTTTGTTATGTTTACCTCAGAAATGACACTCATGATATTTGGTCTGGTGTCTTATATTCTGGGAGCAGGTCAAGCACAGATGGACATTCTGAACGTGATATACAGCATTGTCTGTTAGGATCTGATAGTCAGTCTTGCACCTGTTAGTTTTCCCCATTTTTCACTTTCAGGAGTGTTGTTGAGGATAGATTGTATTTTTCTTTGTTTTCATGGCTGTATTTTTGCAAACTTGTGAATTAAAATAACAATTCTGAGTTTGATTTGATTCAAATACTACTAAAAGAGATCAGGCTGAAGGAAATCACCAGCAAGAACATTCTCTGAGTGAAGGTTGAATAAAAACTGGGTGAAAACAGAATAGTCTGAATTTTCTTAATAAATAAATACCTTAAATGTCCATGCTATCCCATGGAATTACCAGTTACTGGAGCTGAACTCCTTGTGGAACCAGCAAGCATGTTTAACTGAATTGCAGCCCAAGCAAATCACTCCACATACCTTAGCTCCCCTTTATTCTTTACTCTGGTTTCCAAAGAATTTTCTTTTCCTCCTTTATTATTTGCTTTTGTTTGGTTTTATTGCATATCGTGGCATGATCTCTGCTGTAGGAGGGGCAAGTTCCACATCAGACAGCTGTTCCAACCAAAAAAAAACCCAACCACTCGGATAAACAAGTCTCTAATCTGAAGTCATACTAAAGTTCTCCAGACAAGGTCTGCTCCCTGTTTGGGGTTCATTTTGCTTTCTGGTTCTCATATACAGAGGCCTGCTTGGGAAAATCAGACAGACTGTGTCTGCTTTGAATTTATCAGGCGAACACACACAGAAAACTAGAGTGTTTAGACTCTGGGCTGCTGGTGAATGCTCAGAATTCCCCACTGTCCCAGTGACTGTAGAGCTAGTTGGCACATCTTCAATAAAAAATTACATCAGTGATGCTCTGGAAACTCAGTCGAGTTACAGGAATGACAAGAAAATAAGCAATTCCTCAGTGAAAGCTTTGGCAAAAATTCTCTACTTCATTTCAAATGTAATAGCAATCCTTGTGTCTAATTTCTATTTTATTTTTAGTGACAAATGAATTGCTAGTACTGCTCCTCATAATCTATTTCTTTCCATTTCTCAGACTCTTTTGAGGAGTGGCATGATTTTAGACTTAAAATATAAGCCATCTGGTTTATATATAATTGAGCCACTCGTACACACATTTTTTAGATGTAAAGCCATGTCTTAGACCGAACTTAAGAAAGGCTGTGAGAAGTTACATGTTTTTGAGAGCCATTCTGACTCCACTGCCTACCAACTGACTATGATGTGGATTCTCTGGATAGTGTCATCTTGAGTGAGAAGTGACACAGAGGCAAAGGCAATATCCATGCTGTGCATGGAAATACTGTGGTGTTAAGACTGGCACCTAAAATAATATTTTTTGGGCTACCAGTCAATATATGAGATTAAGCATTTAGTTAGAACAACTGGTTTTATTGTGCCATAAAGGAGAGACACAATTATAGGAGAAGGTAACACTGTCATGATTCTTTTTTGTCCCATCAATTCATGGTTAGTGAGCTGGTCAGTATGATCAGCTGTTCAGTAAGTCCAGTATTTGAAAATTGTGGTAGGATGAAATGGGCACTTGGAAGAGCCAATCATCCTCTTTCACTCCTGCTTTCACACCCTTTTGCATCTTGTGCAAAGGTCCTTCCCACTCCAGCATGACAATTATATACAGTCTCCACTGGTTTGGACCTCTAGCTCAACATAACCATAATATGTAGTGGGAGCTATTCAGAGGGAAGGATGTTCATTCCCTACACTTGTTTCTGTGCACAGATGGAAGGGAGTGGTCCCAAAAGTATTTATTTTCCTCAGATGATACCCTGATGATGTTATTTGCTGCGTTACCATCAGTAACTAAGGACAAAGCAAACACACTCAGAGTTCATAGCTAATGAAACACAGTTGGCTGCCACTGCCATTGGGTAAACATGGGGTGGGGACTTTTAGCACAGCAATACTGTATTTGCTCTAAATGACTTTACAACAATAAGTGAAACACAATATGCAATTGAAGTGTATTTACTGCATCCACTCAAAACTTATGTTATCACTGAGGAATACACTCATTCACTAAACCTATCTCACTCTCTTTGCTCTGCTGGCTGGGCTGGAAGAGGCCCAGAGACAGGCAAAATGCTCTGAGGAAAACAGCTCTGCCTCTGAAAAACACGCATTCCATCACCCTGAAATTACTACTAATGCAATTACCAGAACAAGATTCAATGAAACATCACACCAGTACCAGCTTCACTCAGGTTTTTACATCTGCTACCACTCTGTTGTCCATTTATGCCCTGTTTATGGCTCAAGGGAGCAATTTCTATGTGCAGGTTTACTCACAAGTCTGCTGCTTTGGAGAAAGGCACTCTAGGGGTGCTCATTACAGGGCACAAGATTTTTTAATCTTGTATTCTGTTCAGAAATAGTCTAATTCACTGAAAGAGTTGTCAAACATTAGAACAAGCTGCCCTGGGAATTGGAAGAATTACTATCCCTGGAGATACTTAAAGATATAGACATGTCACTTTGGGCATTGTTTAGTGGTAGACTTGGTAGTGTTAGGTTTGATGTTGGACTCAATGATCTTAAATGTCTTTTCCACCTTAAATGATTCTGTAATTAGAACCATTAGAACCACATTCATTCCTCAGTTGCACATTGTGTCCTGCCTTTGTATTTGCACTTCCAGTCAATGAGTGTGAACTTTGTCTTAAGAGCTGAAACATGTATCTAGAAAGTTGACTTGGAGTTGAGGTGCTCACGCTTGCTGAGAATATGTGCAATGTGCTTTCCCTAGGTACATGTGACTGATCTCAAATGATCATAGGCAGACATTCCTTGCCTAATCAGGAGTAGGCACACTTGCCATTTTGCTAAGTAGCAGTTATTAATAAGAGAGACACTTCAGGAAATTTAGAGCTCCAGAGATATATGATGCCTTAAATGGAGAAATTTCTTTGTTAGAACACTATTGTCTCTCCTGATTCTATCTAGCATTATTTCTCAGGAGCCTGGCAAGAGATCTCTCTGGCATAACAAAATCTAGGAATGTTTTTCCGTCCTCTGTACTTTACAGGCCCCAAAAAATAGAAGTGGATGGAATTATTTATTCCATTTTTGTCCATGGTCAGTTACAGACTGAATAATTACCTAATCAGACATGAGACAAGCCAATGAAGGGAGAAGTCCTCTCACCTGTCAAGTTATATTGTAACACAAAAGAACATGAGAAAATCACCTCCAGACTGCTGGGCAACTCAAAGAGGTGCAGAGAATTATATATACAGTCTCCACTGTCTTAGGGACAATGTCCCTAAGTTGCTAAGTAGAATCAACAGCATAGAGAAACCTTACATAAACCAGTTTCTCCTTCAACTCCAGCAAAAGATTACCCATCTGTCCTGGAACACTAGACTAAGAATGATAATGAATGTCATTAATTGAATAGCCTAAATGTCCCAGAAGGTGTAGTCTGTTAAGAGTAGGAAAAAGACAGAAACTCAAATTCAGGCAATAAGAGGGTTGATTTCACCTCATTTTAAACATCTAAAAGAAGAACATGTGATCTAAGCTCATAATTTGTGTTCCTATCAGTTGTTTTCACACAAAGGAGAGAAGTGGATTCTTACCAAAGATTACTTAGGGTAAGAGAGATGAGATTTTGAAATCCTTAATTACGACAAGACAAGAATATATTATAAGAACTATGTGGAGAACAAGTAATTTTTCACACAAGTGAGAATAGGATAACTTTTCAAGACCCCTGTGTTACCCATAATATTGCTTGCTAGAATTTGAGATTATTCCAACAGTTTAGGTACTGCATGCATATCATTGAAAGTCTGAAATCTGGAGAGTCAGCTCATCTAAACACATTTCTGCAAGCTAGGTGGAGAAATAAAGCTCTGCTTAACAAGCAGAATTGAAAACTGAGTGTGACACTGCAGAGCAGTAGCCACAATATAGTACCATAGTCCAAGAATGGAGAGATCCTTTGGAGTTTGGACCTCATACAGTTGAGAATCATATAATTGCCTCTGTCTTACTTGACTGAGCTTCAAATTTCTTGACCTGTTCAGTCTCTTCAGCCAAGACTATGTGGTGCTATTTAAAACCTATGAATTCCTGCCAGGACTTGAGTGTATTTTTTTAAATCACCTCTGAAAGTCTTTTGGAAACAGGAGATTCACTAACATCATAACCTGTGGTTAATGCATTAAATGATGGGCTGAGAATTATTGCAGAATGTGAAATGAGCAATTTAGCTAATAAGGAAGAGTTTAAACTGTATGATATGAATTAACAGATCATCAAAAATGCATAGGTATGTGATCATTTAAGTACTAATGTGATTTTAATATGAAAATTGTGATTCACTGACTGCCTGAGAAATTATAAGAAGTCTTTGTGACCAGTGCATCTTACTATGCACATACCAGACGCTTCTGCTACATCTGATACAGGGAGGGTGAACACACTCTCTAAACTGATCTTCCATTTGCGCATCCCAATATGAAGTTGCTTATTCTCAAACACAGAAACCTGATGGGGCCTGTGAAAGCACTGTCTGGCAAAACTGCCCAAAGCGTAGTAAGAGCAGACAATCTAAAAGATAACTAAGAAGCTGTAGAGGAATGATGAGGAGTGTGCATTGATGCCACTGTGAGTCTGAAACTGAACGTTTTCACTGCATGTTGTTTGTTTAGACCCCTTGTGCCTCTGCATAAGATCTTTTGAAGCAGTAAATAAAAAGCATTCCTGCTTACATTAAGATCTGCTACCTGGGAGGCAGAAAAAAAGCCAAAACCTTTCATGTGGTCCAGTCAGTAGAAGTGGAAATGTGGTTCCATCCTTGGTCCAAAGACCCTTTGGAAGGGTCTTTCCAAGATTTTTCACAATGCATTTTCCCAGACGAATTGGATTCCTTCTCTGATCTCATCAGAGATGTGGTGAATAACTAGACTCTCCTCAGGTTAACCAATTGAAAGAGGAATGCCTAGAGGTAGAAATGGAGAGTTAGGACTTGCAGTTCCTCTCCCAGCTTGGGATGAATTCTAGATCCATCTCAATCTCCATCACATCTAGACTCACTTTCCCATGACTTCTTTACCTTGTCTGCATGACATGACACTCTCCAAGGCTTGTGGTGAGGGCTCTTTTGCCCCATGGAAAAGTGAAGTGCTACGTTTTGTGGCTTTGTTTTCAGTGTAAATAGTTGGGCAGACATCTCTTCAAGGACAGCAGCAATGTCTGTGTTAAGTTACCATTCTTTTAGTTGTCCTCTCAGTTTTCTGGCAGACCACAGTAAATCTAAAACTTTTGGAGTTGCACGATTTTTTTCCCAGACTGTCTTGTTGCAGTTCAGGCTGGTGAATAAATAGATGTGATTTGGAGCTAGAATTGTATTGTTGGACCAGCGACCTGAGATTTAGCATTCAGAAATATGCTACATGCACTTCCATTGGCATTTTGTCCTTAAGATGTGTACAAGAAAAGACAGCAGTATGCTGCTCTCTGAAGATACTGCTAAAATGAATAGAAGGACCCCTATTTACACTGTCTGACCAACATGCCTTGTGTCCAAATAAACAAAGATCTTTAATGAAATGTTCTATAGGTTTGCTTCTGCAGAATATCCACAGCTTCAAATGGGCAAGATTGCCAAAAAATAATCAGTAATCTGAAGCAATGAGATACAATTATTTATTTTCCCAATGGAAGGAAATGATAAAGAAGGAGTTAGGATAATTTTATTAAGAACAGATTGTAACAAAGTGGATTGTTATCTCTAAGGAGAATCTGCAGATTTTAGGCACAAGCAGGCATTGAGTAGGTCACTTGTTAATTCTTTTGTTCCCCCTTTAAGCAGTAAGTTATTAGAGAGTAACAACTCATTCCTAGTGGGTATAAAATTACCATGTATGGAAGATAGGTGATTTTTTTTTCATATAAGAACTGGCTACCCTCCTATTTTGTAGCATGGATACAAAACAGTGAGGATGTATACAGTTTTTTTAAAAGAGTCATTCAGTTCAACTTATAAAAATATAGATAAACAAAAAAACCCCTTGTTGTCTGTGAAAATAGCCATTAAGGAGTTCTCATTTCAAATAAACTAGAAGGAAAACACTGAAATTAAAATCTTGAACGTGAAGAACTGAGATTCCTCTGAGCCAGGACACAAGTTCTCCTATGAGAATCAAAAGCAAACAGCCCTGTGGTGCTGTCTGAACTTATCTAAGATCTACTCAAGACCTCTTTTCTATTGTCAATCCTTGCCACTTCAGGAGAAGTTTTGAAGGAAACTGATGGAGGTTATGAAGGCATGACATTGAGAAAGGGATTGTAGAATACTCAGTGAGTTTCTGGAAGATTTTGGTTTGTCTATATAGATATGTAACTGGGTGATCCTCACTTGTACTCAGTTAAATTCTATGTAAAATAAAAATCAGTACAGCAAAGATATTGAGTGATCATTTAGGTTGGATGTAAATGTTCTCACTCCACAGCCACATCTAGGACTATTCTTGAGGTCCAAGCCCTCCTGGTATTGGGAGTTCACTGTCCATACTGTTAAATTCCCTTCCATGCCAGTATCTGGTGGCTACATGCAGACTGGTTGCTGGGAATGACTCCTGGCCTGTGCTAACATCTAAAGTGTGTGTAAGACCTGTTTGGGAGTTGGCAGATTTGGCACAAATCATGCTGGGGCCATTCTTACAATATAACAGTAAAAACAATAAAGTCCTAATGGCCAGAAAACACCCCTGGGCACTGAATTTAAGGGAAGGGCAATACACCATGAAAGTAAGATTATCCCGTGCTTTTCAAACCCATAAATCCATGCCAGAGTCCTCACCCTTCCCAACCCTATGATTTCTGTGGGAGATTTTTCTGCACTCACTCACCTGTAGCCTTTGAAAGCTGCTCTGAGCATGCGCCACTGCACTTGAGCTGGCCGTAACTATAGCAAGAGAAGAAATAAAAACACTGTGAAAAAAAGCAGGAAAAGAGGGCACGATGCCAGCATAGCACAGCAAGAGTCACAGGACTTTTCTTCAGCAGGGGTTCAGCATTTATTACACAAGTCAAGACTGATAAATACCTAATGACTTACCCTCACGAGGATACCAAGGAAAAAGATCTTCAACCTAGTGAAGACTCAGCCTTTCTCTTTCTCCTAATTTTGCATGCTGCAAGCAGATACAAGACAGAGTGCTGCACTTGCATGCTGTCTAATGCTGCCACTCCAGTCTGCTACCAGCCCAATCTGCAATAATTATCCACAGTGTACATCAGACATCATAGTAGAGGTATCAATCAAAATGATAAAACACACAGGCGGCAACATAACACTTTTAATATCTTCCTATTAACATTCAATATAATTTGTAGCATTTAATGCATTGAAGGAAGGTTATGGAAGCCTTGCTCAATGTCCTTTATACATTCATAGACTTTTTTTCTTTAATTGAGGGAGTTTCTCTGTATTTTTATAAACTCAATACTGCCTTAGGAGTAAGGCTTCACACATTCAGTAAGTAGGTTTCTAAAAAAGCCTGAAGATTTCTCCTCACAGAGAAAAAAATGCATTTAATTGATGGATAAAGCAAGAAGAATACAGAAAAATATCAACTCCAGGAACAATAATTTCTAGGAATAGCCCTTCTAACAGCTTGAGGTCAAGGAAGGAGAGGAAATATACTCATGAAAGCTGGTACACACTGGAGCAACTTGGCTAATGTTGGCAGAATTCTATCAGAGTTAATAAAAGTGGAAACACTGACCTATACCACCAGCTTTGGACGGTGAATGGGCTTATTTCTTAAAAGAACATTAAAATAGTAATAATCTTGGAACAGTGTTTAACCGTTTATGTGTAAATATTATGGCTTGCTTGTCTTGCTTTCTGAAGTAATGCAAGAAATATCTCTGGGCATATTGACATTTCTACTGTAGCTAGAACAGAAATCCCTATAAATATGTGGACATGGATGTGTACATTACATATATAGCATAGCCATAGTATGTAGATAGAGACTTAGCAATTTTACTCATATTTGTAGCATGAAAAAATATCCGGGTAAGACCCTGAGAGACAACTTCATAGATTTTTTGTTTATTAAGTTAAAAATAACATAGTTTCTCTCATGCAACTCATCAACTCTTTGGGAATTTTCCTCTTCTGATAGTAAAGGCAGGCTAAAAGGAACCAGTTGTTTCTCTCTGCTAGAGGCATTTCAGCAGAGCACAACAATGCTGAGGTTGATGTAATCCAGAGATTTAACTGTGAGTGAGGGCAGACTCTGCAAAACATAATCTGAACAGAAATGAGCTGGAGTTAAAATTTTGCCATATTTTGAGCAGATTAGAAGTCTTTCCATTAATGTTTCCCAGAAATAGCAGTTCTGAAAAAAGTTCCTTTCCACATGAGCTACAAAGACTTCATTACAACAAAGCAGCAGTGCCCTGAGGTGTGCACTTGTGCATCTTTCCAGATAAGCATATAAATATGTATGTGTATATTCAAATATATATAAAACTCTCAACATGCTAAATTGCTCTTCTGAGTGCAGCTATTTATTTAGGAAATATTTACATTGATCTGCCAATTTATATTTTATTAAGAAGAGACCTAGGTAGATCCCTTAGTCCCCCTGTAAGAATTAAATTGAAATTAAAAATGTTTGAGAGATTATTTTTTATATATGACCTTAAATATCTGCACAGGCAGAGATTCTGCAGATATTCTCCCAATAATTTCTAGAGTGCAAGGTCATAAAAATCTCATTCCTGAAAGTGTTAGAAACTCACAGCACATGGTTCAAATTATTTCTTCTGAAGTACATGAACTTTGCATTTGCTAAAGCACAGCAACCCTTTGACCACCATAACAACCACTCACTTGAGTTTATTATATCCCCATAAAGCTCTTTGATGCTAGTGAGTAACACAACTTATGTGAATACTTGCATAAACTTACAGACATGTAACTTCACTGAGCATGGCTTCTTTCAAATTTTGGATGCACTTAACAAATATTGTGAGTAAAATGTAGTCCCTTAGGCTACCCAAAGGTTAACTTTGTGCTGTCCTGGAAAATTAAGCCTATTCACACTATCACAGAATGTCAGGGATTGGAAGGTACCTAAAGAGATCATGTAGTCTAATCCCCCAGCTTTCCAAATTTTTTGAGAGTTCCAAATCCATGAAAGAGTCTGACATCTCATATGTGACTATTTCAAATTTTTTTAGTGTTTCCTGAAAAGATTCATCTGAGACTTTTAGAAAGTCTTATAAATTTTAACTACTACTGTTCCTTTATCCTTTCTTTTGCTAGTATGTTCAAAGATGTACCTATCACTATTTCCTTTGCAGAAACTGCTTATATCGATCTAGAGAATGTAAAGCTCCGGCAGGTGCTTGAAATACACTTTCTCATTTTTGTCTCAAGCTTTTTTTTTCCTTTGAAGGAGCATAAAAATTTCAATTTATATTCTGATTTCTTACAAAAACCTGCATGTGAAAACAAATGAAAATGTTATTCCTCTCTTTGAACATTTCTGTTCCATTTTACATTATATATCTTGTCTGGATAATAAAGATTATAAAATTGTCTGCACAGCATTTCATAAAATATTCAAGAACAGAAGAACAAATAATAAAGACCAGTTCCAGTGCTTATTAATTCACACAAAAGTATTCATGTTTATTTCAGATACCTGACCAAATACCAGGAAAAGGGAATTCTGTGAAACAGTCACATCTCCAGCTGAGCAACTAAAAGCTCAGTTTAAAGAAGAATTATAGAAAATTCAAAAGAAATGTTAGAAATCCCTTGAACATAAGATTTTTTAAGGAAAAAACATGGAAGATTGGTTTTGATCTCCTGGAAATGAAGCAAAAAATAGCAATTTTCTTCATTTGTCTTTTTCCAGGTTACCTCCAGCATTCATCTTGTGTGGGCAGGGTACAGATGTTCCACCCAGAGTTTGGAGCTGCAGCTTGGCACTGCAAGAGATATGCAAAACATCTCAGGGGCTTCAGGCCTTCGGAAGTTCACTCAGTGCTGCTCACGTGGTAAATCATTGGCTTTTGCATGTCAGAGAAATTGCCTGACAGCTGGAGTTTCTCCCCTCCAGGCTGCTGCCGGAATTCTTCTTCTTGCTTATGAGAACATATGCTTAAAAAGAAAACAAAAAAAACCCCACACCACCCTTCTATGCTATTTGGCACCTAAAGCTTTATTTTAATTTCTGGGTGCAGCTTTTTCTCTGAACATATTGCAAAATACCAGCACATTGCCCATCTGTTCCTGCTTGGTGTCTTCAGGGCTGAGTCCTGTAGAGGAAAGGTTATCGTTAACTTGCCTTAAAAAACTTGATTTGCTTAAAAAAGCAGTAAATGGGGAAATTAATTGTATTCTACTCACAGTGCAGGATATTAATTTTCATCTTAACAAAAAGTGCTCAGGGACAAAATCCTTATTGCAGCCTGATGAGTTTCAGCAATCCAAACCAAACCTGAAAAATCTTTCCTTCTGTTCTGGTTCAGGTTTATCCTTCATTCAGGCTCTGAGGAGCCCCAAAACCCACATAAAGGCTTGAATTTTGTAGAGTTACCTAACATACATGAGCTGACTGAGAAATCTTTGACTTCAGTGGGCCTGACATAACCCAGTGTGAGCTTGATAAACTAGTGACCTCCAGACCAAGTGAGAATTCTCAGAACAATTCCTAATACAACTAATACAGAGAAACATCAAGTCACAGTAAATGGGCCAAGTGAGTTTCAACTTGTTTAGGTTGCTTATCTCCTCATAAACTCTTTTGGCTATACAGTTTCTGCTTTTTCTCCAGAGAGTTCTTTATCATATCAGATAGTGTAGTGATAGGATGAGGGGTAGAGGTTTTAAACTGAAAGAGAGGAGACTGAGATTAGACATTAAGAATTTCTTACTCTTTGAGGGTGGTCAGAGATTGGAATAGGTTGCCCAGAGTAGTGGATGCCCAAACTCCAGAGGTGTCCAAGGTCAAACTGGGTGTCACATTGAGTAACCTGATGTAGTAGAATGTCCCTGCCTGTGACCAGGAGCTAAATGATCTTCAGGGTCCCTTCTAATCTATGATTCTATGGCATCTATGCCTGATCTAGGGTCTGAAAATCTTATCCTCTTATCTTTATATTCCTGTATAAAATTGTATAGCTTGAATAAAGCATATGACATTGCCCTGGGCTCCTCCTAGCTGCTGCTGAATCATTTGACAGTGTAGAGCTCTCTGCCCTGGGATGTAAAGGACTAGACACATTTCTCTGCACCAGCCAGGCCAGGTGCTCAGATCTCCCAGGGACCCTGACACAAGTGCTTAGTCCAAAAATATTCATAGCAATGGCTCCTTTGTCTCCAAACAATCTAAGACAAAACACAGACATCTCACAACCATTCAGATGACCAAGAGTTTCAAAGTGTCTCAGCAATGTCTGGAATTATTTTAAACCCAGTTAAATAGAAAAGTTCAGCTAATCCTAGATAATATACCTCATTTCCTACTTCAAAAAAGAGAAAAAATAATCTGAAATATTGCCCTTATCCATTGCCCTTGTGATTCTGGAAATTCTTTCTGAATCATGTATGATAAGATTTTGCAAGTTTTTGCAAGACTTTATAGTAAATCTACAAATTCTAGTTCTTTAAATGTGTGTATGTGTTTAAGTATGTGCAAGTATAGGTTTATATGCACAAATGTATTACATATGTAAGTATGTAGAGGTGTGTGCCTGTGTTGGTGAGTAGGTGCTTAGGGATGCAGGTGCACCTCATTCTACCAGTGAGTTCAACCCAATATAACAAACAGGGTCATTTCAAAGACATTATTTTCTCACAAGTGTTATTAAAATCAGAAACTGGGTGGAGCAAAAATAGACTGTGGCTACAACTACAGTAGTGAATTAAACATGCCTCGTGCTGTTCTCTTTTCCTGAAGCCAATTGGCACAGAACAAATAGTTTCCATGCTATTAAGCTCTTTTACACTCCCCAAAAGGTGACCATGTCCAAGTGTATATTTTCATGGGCCGTAGCCTTTTCTAAATCCAAAGCAGTTCCTGGGAATTGTTTAAGGGAGTGCTAGTTTTCTCTGGTCAAAACCATGCCAGCTAATATTCTCACAATTTAACAGCGTAGTTGGTAAAGTTGCAGTGCTTGGGAACATTCCCTAGTATTGTTTAATTTATTAGTATTGATGCAGCCTGTGTGTGCACCCAATTGAGAAGCAGAAACTCAGGTTTTATTAGATACCAGATTATGCCTCAGAACAGTGATGGTGTGAGTATCCTAGCAGTAAGGAACAGCTAGAATCTGAGGTCAAACTTTGCTAGATATCAGAGGAGATGACTGGGCAGCATAAATTGGTAGGAAAATGGGCTGTATTCGTTCCATCATTCACCCACCTGCTTGCTCCTTCATGTAAGGAGACACTGCATTTGCTGCAGGGAAGGCATGCAGCTGAGGCTGAGAGATTGTCAGATGGGATCTCAGAAGTGCTCACACACTGAAATAGCTTGTGATTTCCCAGGGATAACAGAATCTCCTTCCCAGTGCAGAGGATGTCTGGAAGTTGGCAGCACATGCATCAGGCTCTTTTGGGTACCATGGCTTTTCTTTTCAGTGACTGCTCCAGCTAGATCTACAGAACACCTGAAAGTGTCTGCTCCTGGAGCTATGCACAGTGTCAGCAGAGTAGTCAAATGTGTCTACAGAAGCTGAATGAAGGGGACAGTTAGAAGCTGGGGTTCCACAAAAGGGAAAAAGTATGTTAATTCTCAGGGAATGAGAGCACCACTGTTTTCCCATTGGTCCCAAAAGCACTCCCTCTCCTTGCAGTGTTCCATCACTCACTGCATTTTGGACGTGCTGTTTGCACAGAAGGGGATACCTGTGCAATAAGTCTGTATGACTCAGACACCAACATAGACTCACCAGACTGATGTAAACAAACATCAAAAATAGGAGAAGTTATTCGAGTTGGAAAAGACCTTTTAATATCACCAAGTCCAACTGTTAGCCTAGCAGTGCCAAGTCTACCACTAAAACATGTCCCTTAATACTACATCTATCTTTGAAATACCTCCAGGGATGGTGACTTAACCATTTATAGAATCATAGAATGGTTTGGGTTGGAAGGGATCTTACAGATCATCTAGTTTCCCATGTTCCCTCTGCCATGGGCAGGGACATCCTACACTAGATCAGGTTGCTCAGAGCCTCATCCAGCCTGGCCTTGGATGTCTTCAGGGATGGGCCCTCCACTATCAATCTGGACAACCTGTTCAAGTGTCTCACCACCCTCATGGTGAACACTCAAGTCCTTCCATTTTTCTCCCCCATTTTGTGTTAGGTAGGTTCCTCAGATCCTCTTTTTCCCCCATCTCCTGCCTCTGGCCCA
>VZTY01028162.1:126900-147643 GCA_013400935.1 Turnix velox
GGTGGGACAGAGAGTGATGGCCTTATGTTTCCATTTCTTGCCTTTATGCTCTGTGGGGTTTGCCTGAGGTCAGGCGAATGTTTAGCAAGAAAGCAGGAGTGCTGGTTTTCAGCTCAAGGTGCTGTTGATTTTGAGTGACTATTCATCAAAATTCTCAATATGAAACAAAAGGACTCTTTCCATTGTTTAGTGAAGAAATTTTTTCTGAAATCCTAACTAAGCTTCCTCTGATGCAGCCTGAAACTTTTACCTCTTGCTCTACAATTTGCTGCTTCAGAGAACTGACCATTCCCCATTTTCCTTTCAGGCACTAGAAGGGAGTGATAAGGTCTCCTCTCAGACTCCTCTCCTCTTGACTAAAGCATCTCAGTTCCCTTAGCTGCTCCCCATAAAACTTGTGCTCTAGACCCTTCAAAAATGTTGTTGAACTTCTTTGAACCCAATCCAGCACCTCAATATCCTCATTGTAGTGAGAGTCCAAAACTAAGCATGGTACTTGAGGTGGGGCCTCACTAGAACTGAGTATAGTGGAATGATCACTTCCCTACTCCAGCTGGCCATGTCATTGATGATACAAGTCAGATGCTTTCCACCTGAAGAAAAAGCTTGTATTAATCTAAATGAAGTGGAGTAATTCTAGGCACAAGTACTGATAAGAGAAGAAAACTGGGAGCAGATCAGTGAAAATACACAGCTATTTGTAGAATCAAGGTAATGAGAGAGTAAAACAAGGCTAGTCTCTATAGGACAGGAACATATTATGTAGCAATGAGAGGCTCTGTGATGAAGAGCTTGAGATCTAAATGAACCGCTCTTCTGGCAGCTGAAAGGGAAGCGCAGGACAGCCAAGATTACATGGTAAGTCCATGACAAAACCAAAACTTCAGCTACCTGGCTGCCATCTGATGACTCACTTACTTTTTAGTATTCTTATCAAATGGACAGAGCTAAGCACAGCAGCAGAGAGAGTCAAATATGAGTTTACATTCAAAGGATATATTGCTATATGTGAAGCGTACGTGGAACTTACTGCTATTTGCACTAATTAAAAACTTTCCAATAGAATATATTTGAATGGAAAAATTATTTGCTACAACAAAAGTTACTGGGAAAACATTAGCTTACTTCAAATGTGATAGGAAATCATTAAAATGCAGTGTTTCAACTTTTTAACTCCATTTATGTCATAGGTTTTATCTTTTAGTTGCAAATCTGAGCAATCAGAACATTGCAGTGAAATAGTTTCAGTGCATTTAATTTTGTGCAATATTCCTGAAACAGCCTCCACCTGAGACAGAACAGCAGTCAACTGAGGTTCCAGGGATGCCTTGGGATTTTTTCATCAGTCAACCCTAGTACAACAAGGGGAAATGCACATCCAGAGCATGCCAATAAACCAAAAGATCAAACAGACTGCACAGGGATGTGGGACCATACCCTTCGCAAACAAGGCCATGCATGTACATGCCAACACAATTACTTTGCTTGGATTTGCCAGGAGAAAATGGAACATAAAGTAGTCTGTAAATAGCCAATAAATCTTGCTCCCAGTGTTTTATGTGTTCCTACCTTAGTCAGGAAGGAAATCGAGTTTTTTAAAACTCAAAGTTAATGCAACTAGCTCAAATGTGGTGTTTTAGTAGAATGGAAAAGGTTTTGATTGTTCTGCCCTTCCCTAGAGGGAAATCTACAAATAAACCTTTTTAAGAGCTTCAAACTTATTTCTAAAGGAAACCAAATACATTCAGAAACTTAGGCAGACTCTTTCCTGTTTAGTAGAGCAAGACCCAAAAAGTGACATCAAATGGAAAAAGCACTGTGACATCAAATGGAAAGGATGACTGAAAAAATCAGTTCTACAGCTCCTCTCTCTTACTCTATGCCCTGAGTAAGCTAGAGATAAACCCTCTGTACCTCTACAATGCATCATCTGGTGTAAAGACTAATTGGCACTTTTAACAGAAAAAGAATAGACTACATATTCATCAAGATTTGGGTGAATCTGGAGATAAACCTTCCTTTTCTACCCTTATCCTCATTTCTTGCAAAATAGCTCTTGGGTTTTCACTGAGTCTTTCACTGAGTCCAGCAATGCCATGAATCTGGTGAATATGCTGCCTGTTCTGAACAGTTTATTCAGCTCTGTGCCTAATTCTGTGATGCAGTGTGCAGCGGAATCAAAAATTGCCACAATGGTTCATAGGGAAATTCTGGCAATTTTGAAGTGCTTTTTTTGTTTTTCTTGTGAGGGGAAAATATGACTTTGCTAAATGAAAGATCCCACTATGGAGCCTTAAAGGCTGAGTTGACAGTAATGTATAGCTGACTTCAGAAGCCTAAATAGTTGGTTCTTCATCTTTCTGCCAGGACATTAATCTTCCACAAAAACACTATCAGTCTCTGTGTGAATGTGTGCACAGCTGTAGCATTTGAAGACACTGGGTGAAGTATCTTGTATTCAGCTTTTGTAATTGTTTTTCACTGGACTGTGACCTGAATTTGGTAACATCTAACTGATAGCAACTATCAACAGGATATCCCAATGAGTGAGAGGAAGGTCCTGTCAGTGCCTTAGCTGGAGTTAGACTAGCTGGATTTCTCTTTTGTTTAATGTGTTCAGAAATCTGTAAGGAAATCATTTGCAATGGGGGAGAGTGCCAGAGCTTGTTTGAGAGATAAGAAAGCTGCCTAAATTTCCTGGTTTTCTCTGTGCATGGGAATACTCTGAGTTATTATGGCACACAATGGCAGAGCCAGGATAGCAAAAGCAACTGAATCTTCAACTCTTTCTTGTCAGACACAGTGCAGTCCACATTTCCTAATTCCCTGGCACAGGTGACCTTTCAGTCAGGATGAAATAATAATGTGAAACTAAATACCTGTGTTATTTTTATCTCTGCTCATTTTCTCCAAGATCTTTGCAGGTATCCTGCATAGACTTGGGCAGTCTTAATCAAACCTCATTCTCATTTTCTGATGAAGAGCTGGATTGTAGTAGCTACTAATTAGTCATTTTCTTCAAAGTTTTAATTGTCAGCTCCATTAATTGGCTACTTCAGTACCGTAACATCCTCAGAGAAACATTATATGTCAGGGAGTACAAAGAATTTACGTTTTATCTGAGGACTTCAGAAGATACTTTGGGAAAGACACAAGGTGCAGCTGTTAGCAATAGCAAAAGACTGGACTCATAACCCAAAGGGAATTGACCTGTTTCACATTCTTAAAAAAGGCAAAATCAGATCTGGCCCAGTTGGAATCCTTCTTTGGTAGCAACACTGTTTCTTCCTACAGGACCTCCAGTCATGTGAGGACAAAACAATTGCAACAGGACTGTGTGAAAGTGAAGGACCTTTTCATGAACTCTCATTTTTGGACTGTGCACAGGACCTGATTCACATCCATGTATTAGAAAAGGTCACTGCATTTGTTACGAAAGAAATTAAATGTACATCTGTATTCCACTTAATTGTAAAGCCAAGAGCTGTTAAAAGGGGCAAAGTTGTCAGCTTACTATTTTGTCAGACTGGTGAATTAACAGTGCAGACTAAAAGACAGTGAGGAGAAGAAATGGGTCCTCCAAAATATGAATATTTGATTTTATATGATTACTTCAGTTCTACCTAGGATGCTTTTGTAACTTAAAGAAACTCTGAAAATAATGTTTTCCATCCTGAAATGTTTTGCTATACCCGAAATCATTCTTACCATTTTCAGAGACCAAAAAAAAAAATGGTGAAACACGTGGGTCTTTACTTGACAGTGACTTCCTTCATGTGTTTCCTTTAAGTACTCTTATGGCAATGCTCTTGTTCTTCTAACTGATGAGCAATGGAATGCCTTGCTCAAAGCACACTCAGATCAGAGAGCAACATAATAAAATCGGCCAGATGACTGGTCTAGAAATCAGTGCAATCCACAAGCACTTGTCACAAGATATGGTGATATGGCGTCTGTAGAACAAGATAAATTTTGTGTTTAGAAACCTCAGCATTTTAGTTTACAGCAGCAATGCACTTTCAAAATTAATCTTCCTATTTTTTCCAGTGGCTACACTCCAGTTTGCATTACAGAGGGGTCTCAGAACATGCAATTCATTTGACCAAAACAAAACCAGAAGATTCGCTCTGCAAATATAGCTCATGTTCTTCAATTGAAAATGGTTGTTCAACCAAAAGAGTGAGAAAGGAAAGTATACATGAAGGCAGGCTTTGGTGAACGCGGCAAGGGATGTGTCACTCTACAGATCTGATGCATCTAGCTTGAATCTTCACCAGTACCACTAAGCTCTTGAGGTGAAAGAGAGACAAATTTGACCCAATTTTACCTTTCAGTTAATTTTTTTAACTAATTGGCCTTTCCAAAATTAACATTTTTCAAACAATGTCAGTTTCTAGGAAAGGTCCGAGTTTTATAATTAATACAAAGGAATGGTATGCATGAAGGCTCTTGTTTATACTTATTTATGGCAATCAAGATCAGCTATGTTTATTATGTACTGAGCTGGAAAGTGAGAAACGGAGGAGTGTAGTAGGGTTGCACCTGGCAGGACAGATGACCCAAAACTGACCAGTGGGATGCTTCATCCCACCTGTCCTTGGTATAAAAGCTGAGACATGTATGGAGTCAGTTTCCCTCTTTGATGGCCAATGAGGATTCTTGTCTGTCTGCCTTTGATCCGCATCTGTACATTCCTCAATTCAGTTGTGGAATTCAGTTCCCATCCATCGCTGAGTACAATCTTGGACTTTCCCAGTGAACTTTGAGAGACACAATCATCTTTCTGGGTGCTTGATGCTTGTATATTCTTCATTACTTCTGTATTAATATTATGATAACTCCTTATGTTATTTATATTCAATTAAAATAGATTTGTTTATTTTCAACCTGAAAGTTCCTCCTCTTCTCTTTCTCTTTTCCTATGGGAATGAAGGGAGAAGTTAAAGAGAGCATCTGTCGTCCATTTAGTGACCTGAGCCACACAGCTCCCCTGGTAATCAAAGGAAAGAAATAGGAACTTCTAAGACAGGAGTAATTTGATCTGTCTTTTCTTGACATTTCACATATAAAATGCTATAGAAGGATTCATTTCTCTTCCCTGAGTCTAGAGAATAGTCTTGGAGGTAGCTATACTTGGTCAGATGAAACCCTCTTTAGACAATACAGTGTACTAAGAGAATAGTATAGGCTTAAAAGACTGCTGACTTACATAGCAAATACCTACTTAAATTCACTTGGCTGATCCTCTCAGTGACTTGTATTTAATATGTGCTCTGCCTACTGTGCCACATACAGCAGTCATTTTTCTCTCAACTGACCAATGTATTAAACTACTTTCTACTGTCTTGTAACCTCATGTGAGGCCTTTCCCATTAACAGGTCAGTTCAGACTTATGTCAATTCTAATGATGACCTAAAATACACTAATAACTTCTATTAGAATTTCAGAAGTCTTAAAAGCTAAACTCAATTTTATTTACAGAGATGTGCTTGTCTCTTGTGAGATTCAGTGGTAAAATGCAGAGGGGGAAGCATCAGTTCTTCCTAGCCCAATTAAAATAGGTATTAAACTGTATTGCCCTTCTGGCACTCTTCTATTTTATCCTCCTTTGAGCCTCAATTTTTGTCCTACTTGATCCTTTCCCTCTCTAGAACCTGTCCTTCTTTCCATCTTACCCATCTGTTATTCCATTACTGCTGCTTTTCACCGGTCAGATGGTGTCGCTATTGAGCAACGCAAACCTTTCTAAAAGAGGTGCGCACCGATAAAGTGATTTCCTTGTAGCACAGGAAGTAATAGACTAAAACCTGCAGTACCGCCTCTGTGTTGGTAGTGCCAGAGCACATAACCCACTAGTATGGCCTGCTCTTCTGTCGGCTGTGATTGAACCTGAAAAACTAGACCAATCTCTAACAATTACTGAAGAACACTTTTTTAGTATCTAAGGATCTGACTTGACTCTATGTCAGAGCTACAGGATAGGTCAAATGAGTTGCTAGTGGCCCATCACCATGACTACCACAAAAGAATCACTGAAATGCATGCTTGGAAAATGGCTTTAGATTAATTACCACATTTTGGAATCTGAAGTACACTTTCATGCATAACATGGGCAGGAGTAGTATATATGAAGGTGACCAAGGTACATTAAGGCACTTCCTATTCAGTACTCTGGTAGAATGAATGAAGTGATACTGGTCAGATGTTTTGTCTGAAAGGGAACTGTCTATAGCTAGGAAGATGAGAGCCTGAGATGGCAGTCAGGAGGACCTAGCGACTCCCTCATCTGTCCTTAGTAGCCCATTTCTTTAATTGGTCACTATGATCTCAGTTCTCTCCTGGTCTAATCCAAATTGTGACTGTGGTAGGCAGAGCCCCTAGTAGAGGTATCACATACTACTCCTGCCTGTGCCTTGCTACTGATGCCTGTGGATTCACAATTACTTTTATATTACCATCAATTTCTACCACATATATGCTAGTCTTGTTTCAACTCCATTGTGTTATACCTTTTTTTTTTTAGCTTTTGGTGCATATGCCAGTTGCTGGTATTTTCCTCAGATACCTCTTATTGCTCAGACTTGTTTTCCTTTTGCAGACTATTGCTATTGTGGGTTGCCATTTTGATGATTTCTGTATATGAGAAATAAAGGAGAGCATCAAAATCTGACTTTTAGAACCATATCTTTCCAGTTGCTCCCTGATGTTAATATCCAATTTGGAAGGGTGCTTCAGAATAAGAACTTCACATTTTGTCCATACCTAAGAAAACATTTTTGGAGTCAAGGAGATGAGGTACTACAGATCTGATAAAAATATGCCTGAAGGTCACAACTCTCTCATTAGTGAAATGCCTCATTCTTCTAATTACCCTAAATTTTTACATACCCATGCATGTATTGTCCTTCCACATTGCCTGTATTGTTACATCAAGCAGTGTTCACGTTTATCATTATTTAACACAAGGAATAACCAGGACTCAGTAAAGAGTGAGTCAAAACATGAACATCTCTCCACCAAGAAAACAGACTTTATTCTCCCAAAGGAGTACAGCCAGATAGACTTGATGTCAACAGTTTCTGGGGTTAAAGTCAATGTTTCACAGGTTAAGTTCAGGTGCAGGAAAAGTGAGAAAGGAAGAGACTGATGTTAAATGACAGTTCAGTGCTCAGGGCAGTCACCTCAGCTAGAGAAGACCACAGTTCACATCCCTTTTCCAAATCAAGCTCAGTTGCCACCTGAATCTCTGACTCTGGTCATAGCTGAATGCCTAAATTCATGTTTATGCTTAATCTTGCTTGTCACCTTCATGAACATTTTTTGGAAAATAAACTAACAGAAAAGAAACCTTGAATGGTGGTGTGGTTTGTTTTGTGTTTTTTTTCCCCTGCCTTCAGTGAGAACTGAAAACTGCTTTTGAAGTTTTGTTCTAGCTTGGGGGGGGGGTTATCCTTTTTTTGTTGTGTTTTTTTTTTTTTCCTTCCCTTTTTTTTGTGAAAGAGGATTCTTATTTTCAGGCCAAACCCCACTTCCAACTCCAGTAAATACCATAGTCCATTTGGTTTGTGCTGAAGTGGAACTGATTGCATCCCATAGAAAACAGCATTGCACAGAAACACTAGTCTGCTCCTGCTTATGGGATCCAGAAGGCTGATCCTCTGTGTGATAGAGACCATTTTTTTCCTCAAACTTCCCTTTCCTCTCTGCTGGGTGAAATAGCACTGTCCTTGAAGGAAGCAAAGCCTCACATTACCACTTAGTAGCATCTGTTCCCTGCCTAAGAAAACATCATTATATATTGTGGCATTGCTATTGCCCAGAACTCTAATTAGCTGCGACCGGGGCTGTTTTGAGTATTCTGGCATTGAGGGGCCTTAGCTGAGGCCAACAGGTCTATTCAAACATGCACCACGCAAGCAGATCACAAATTATAAGTTCTCTGTCCCAAACAGTGATTTGACAGAGGTCACTCAAGAAATTACAGGCACATGACAGAACCCAAACCTCTTGTATTTTCAATCCAGTTCATTAACCAAAAGATCTTCCTCTCACAGTAATCCCTATAGCCCAGTGAATTTTTTTTTTTTTCCAAAACACTAGGTGTAATAAATCACATGTGAGATGGAAAATGTGCATTGGTGAGGAGCAGAGCTGGGAGTTGAAACGTGTGTTGGTAGGAAGGTTGTTTGTGTTATTTGCTGACACAGATGAAATGCAAAATAGGAGAAATCTGATTAGTCTAAAATGTCACATGACAGAAGCAGATCAATAATATGCTCTATACTACAACTTGTATACCAAGACAGTAGCTATGAAAAGTAATGGGCTAGCATGAGAAAAACACACAGTTAAATGGGTGACTGGAAAAAAGAACTTTGTGAAGTTTACCAGACAGCTTAGGAGGATTTAACTGAGAAATGGAAAAGAAATACTCATGTTCCAAAGAAAAATAATTTGGAGGTATTTTTACTAAAGAAACAAAG
This sequence comes from Turnix velox, assembly GCA_013400935.1. NCBI lineage: Eukaryota > Metazoa > Chordata > Aves > Charadriiformes > Turnicidae > Turnix > Turnix velox. The sequence continues at coordinate 135,385 of VZTY01028162.1, forward strand.
CTTTCAAATAAAAATCCTCCTTTCTGCCCTGAGAAAGGATCAACTTTATGTTCTCAGGAAGAAAAAGACATGAATAAAGCACTTAGATCAATGAAGTCTTCATCTGCCAAAAGGTTAATAAATTAAATTCATCTCTGGGCTTTGTACTGGTGGCAGACAGTAAATTCTGGGCCATCTCAATGGAGTTTGCATGCACACTTCTTCTGACTGGAAGGGGTTTCCCCCTCTGCTGGGAAAAGTTACTACAAATCGTGCAAGTCAATCTCATGAACGGGCAAGTCTGAGATTAATGGCGCTATTGTAGAGAGTATGTTTGTGGATAAAACTGGCTTGAAAGCCATGGAGGAAAGTGTCACCTTCAAACAGATCCAAATGAGGAGAAGAGCTTGCACTTGTATAATCACAGAATATCAGGTTTTAAGGGACCTCAAAGATGATCTGCTGTGTGCTTTCTTGGTGAAAGCATTCTAGATAAGATTGCCCATCATCTTGTCCAGATGAATCTTATTCCAATGTCAGATTGCTCCCATTGTGAAAAGGTTTCCATTACCCCTCATCTTTTCCATGGGACTCCTTGTAAAAAAGGAGTTTTCGTCTTCTTTAAAAACATTCTTTAAATACTGGAACATGATAATAAGATCTTCCCCTCAGCCTCCTTTTTTCAAGGCTGAGTAAGGCCACTTCCCTCTGCCTTTCCTCATATGACAAGCTTCCCAGTCATATGATTATCTCAATGGCCTTCATCTGGACTATCTTCATCCTGTTCACATCTTTTTTGTACAGCAGGGACTAAAACTGAGCTTAGTATTCCATGTCTAGCCTGATAATGACTTCTTTATCTCTGCTGGTGATGCCCTTGTTGATGAAACTCAGCATGCTGTTGGCTTTCTTTGCCACAGCAGCACACTGCTCACTCATATTGAGCTTGATGTTCATCGGGACCCCCAGGTCCCTTTCCTTAATGCTGCTTCCCAGCCTGTGCTGCACTCCAGGGTTATATTTTCCTAGGTGCAGGACTTTATGTTTGTCCTTGTTAATCTTGATAAGGCTCTTGTGGACTCACACTTCCAGCCTGTCCAAAGCATCCACTTACTCAGAATTTTTGAAGAAAAATTGTCCATCACCTCACTTCAAGTTTTCCCAGGATGAAAACTGCAGTATTTTGTTCCATTTTCCATTCAGAGCACACTTTGTCTCTCAGTGCCACTCAGAGTCTGAGAAGTAGTAGTGTTCTTGTTAAGTAGATGAGGAAACTGAAACAGCAGGAGCTGTGCAAAATCACACAGAGAGTCTAGGTTCATGCCAGGAATAGCAGTTGGACTACAGGTCTCCTGAGTCCTGTGCTATTTAAACCAGGTTAATTTTTAGGGTCACGGGAATGGATCCCTCAATTGCCCACGAGTCTCAAAGTACATGACTTCCAGTACTGAGTCATATAACAAAGTATGCACTGGAGGGTACACTCATGACACATTGGGGCATGTACTTCAGAGAAACACAGAAGATTAGTGTCCCAATCTTGTTTGCGTAACTGCTGCAGTGATGGTGCTGGGGAGAAGAGAAAGATCAGTGAACATCATACGTAAGTCATGAGATTTGCATGCTCTCAGTAGTAGCAGAACTGTAAGCCACATAAATGCTTAGGAGCCTAAATCTACCTAGAAAGAGTAAAGGCTTGATAGGAAACTGTCACAGTTCCCATAAGATCTTAATTTCTGAAAGCAGTGAACAAAGCATCTTTTTGATTCTCAAACAGGATTCCTTCAGAAATAAAGCATGTCTTTATGTTACAGAGTTCACAGATTTGCAACTTATATCAGGCCTAAAAAGGAGGTGCAGGAAATCTTGAATTACTCTTGAGAATTTTCTCAAACTCTGCTGCTGATAGTAACATAAGGCAGAACCCCAGCCAGCAGCACAACTGAGTAGCAAGAGGTATCAGTTTATGTGAACAGCATATTGACACTATTGAATGTGCATTTACAGCCAGTAACCAGAGCGCTCATCAGCTCTCACTAGGCAGACCATGGTTTTATAGCATGGAATGCACTGCACTGCATCCTTTCAGCTGTGCAGACAATTGTGGAGACAGGGCTGTCCACTCCACCTTGTTATGGTGTATGACATCAAACATGATCCTCTTTCTTTCATCCTTATTCACTCTGTTTGTCTAATCATTGAATCTGTACATCTATACTTACATTTGCAAATTTGGGACTGAATTGGTAAACATGTTTCCAGCAGCATCACTTAGTCCCTTTCTATTCCTTAGGGAAGCAAAGGCCATAAGGGAGGGCATGGAGAAATGCTATAGAGGTGTGAGCATAAACCAGCAAGGGCTAATCACAAGGGGAAAGAGGGAGCTAAATGCTGCTCTGGAATCTCACTCTGACAATTGCTTCTCTCAAAATCTTACACGAATCTTTTGAAAGCCTCACCTGGAAAACCTGCTTTGCTACTTCCTTGAGGCTGGATTATAACTTTGTGTGAGTTCCTTAGGATAAGAGGAGACAAGTCTCTCAGATACATTCTTGAGTTACTTGATTCCCAGCACCAATGTCAGTTAATTCAGTGGGTGGTGTGCAATCTTTTACTGTTTGTCTATTGTCCAAAAGAAGAGAGGGAGACGAGGAAGGAGTGACAATCAGATTCTTGGCTTCAGTGGCTTCCTGTGCCCTGACAAGGTCAGAAGGGCGAAAGGAATAGAGACACAGCTTCACAGAACTGCTCTTGGAAATGGCATTTCATGCTCAAGGCCATAGATGAACCTGCAGAACAACACCCTTCTCTTCTGCATCATGCCCATGGGCTTCTGTTCATGCCTACCATCAGCTCCTTTATCTTTCTTCCCTTTCCTTGAGCACAACTGAAAGAGCAGACAGAACATAGTTTTTTCTCCTCAGCACCAGGGCTGCCACGGTGATGCTCAAAGTTATTGATTTCAGCTATTCTTCAGAGCTCTTCAGCCAACAGGGAGTTTTACTCATTTCACAGGGTGGCAGGACCACAAAAGAACGAAGAGGAAAATGGGTTTCCTTGTAATTGTGGAAGGAATAGAGAATGCAGAGTCTGAAAAGCAAAATTACAGCCCAAGGCTGTTGTAAGCATTGTTATGCAAATCCACGTGAAGGCAGCTAGGATTTCTCCTCCAAGTTCCTAGCAATGCCCACAGGCACCAATTTTTAATTAGAAATTATCTTAAATGTTCAACATGCCCATACATGCACTGAAACACCTGTGAGAGTCCCCATTCCTCCTTTGGGTGTGACAATACACTGACCAGTGTCCAGTTCCAACTGTCCAGCTGATGGAGATCTTTAGTGAAATGTCCTACTGTGGTGAGTGAGAGAAGGGTCTGGAGGAGTAGAACTCACCTGCTGGCATATGAAGATCAGTTTTATTCCTTGCAGAACACACTTCTGGCATATGTTGGGCCTGAAAGAAATCTTTTGCACAAGAAAGGAGCAGCAATGACATCAATGTCTTAAAAAATGTTCCAAGAACCTTGTTCAGGAAAATTATTCATCTTTCACTGTTTTGTGCAGGTATTGTCCAGGCTGAAGGCAGAATGGTGAACTTCTGCTCCAGTGAAGATCAGCTGTTTCTCTCGCAGACAAATACATTTTCCAAGATCTTAAACCAACCAGCGTTTTCAGCCCTATCATGTGCAGGAGCACTTAAGGCATGCAGAAACCTGGCCATGTCGATAAATATAGCAAAGCTTTAAGCATCTGTATACTTTCAACACATCTTTTAGTACTAGAACAGTATTTCACCTGAAAAAGCTTTACTAGGTGAACTCACCCTCCATCTGACATTAAAGTTGGCATTTTAAATATATATTTTAAATATAGTCCTTTTTAGTTCATTCTCACAGGAATCCTGGGCCCATCCTGGAACCATAACAGAAGGGCTGCACCCACAGGCAAAGAAATGATGCTCCAGATCTTTTTTCCCTACAAGATGCTTCCATCTGGAGTTTTTTCTGGAACTCGGCATGCACTCAAACCCACTGGTCCTGCAGTATCTTGTATAAGGTTTCCCACAGTAATATCCCATGTGCTGCTACAGCAGAGGAAAATCATGACTGTCACTTACAGATACTTCGGCTAGCTTTGGACAAGGTTAGTGCAGGAAAACAATCAGGTGGCAGGTATGAGATTTGAAGCCAGACTGTTAAGGGAAAAAATGTAAATTTCATAAGGCTGGAATCATCCTGCATTCACAGGAAGTTGTGCCTGACTTGCACTGGCAGGAATGCACTGTACATGGAGTAAAAAAGGTGATTAAGAAAAACAGAAAAAGGGGAAGCTGAGTGTGAATTTGGATCAAGGTAAAGGTTTCTGTATGACATACAGAATTCCAAAGCTGTTTCTAGATACCTAAGCAATTACTTGGACCTCATTATTGTGAATTTTATCCCTATTACATCCCTCTAGGGCAAGCAGATTGAGTTTCATCTCCCAGATGGCAAATAACTACATTAGGTATGTACTAAGTGACCCAAGAACAGGAACAGTAAATTTCTGGGAGTCTGGGTTTCCTGTGCTGTCCTTCCCTTGACTCTGAAATTCTTCCACAAGCAGAGGCAAGGCTGCAGCCTGAGCTGTCCCTCTCAAAGCAACACAGATGGTTTTGCAGTCTGATTTGCACAGTGATAATTCTGGGGAGGTGAGGAAGGGTACTTGGAGCTTCCTATTTGCCATGCTGAGTAACAGCAGCTCCTGGAGCAGCAGGGTGGTCTCTAGGATGAAAGAAAGCTCACTGAGAGGCAGGTCTATGTGTCAGCTCCTTCTTTGACTGCCCTGAGAAGTTCAGCCAATTATAGTAATAGCAAAACTGCATCCAAGCCCTGCCAGTGTTTTGGCTTTCCTTTGCTTTACACCCCTTCATTTCAAAAACAAATGCTTGGAGGTCACCCTAGGCTGATTAAATCACAGGAATATATAGTGTCTGTTTTCAAAATTCTGCGACTACTAATTAATTTATGTCATCAAACAATTATTTTCTACCTCATTAGCCCACAAAATGTGAAGATTGTGTCAGCACTTTTTCTGGCAGTCTTGCACTCATTAGCTTGTGACCTTGGCCAAAAAGAGAGAGAGGTAGGGAGGGAGAGAGTGCAATTTGACAGCTTCAATGCATGTTCAAAGCCACAGGTGCTGCAATCTGGCTTTATTTTCACATTCCCCTTGGTGCTAAATGACTGAAATACCGTGACATGGAAATGTCTCTCACTCACAGCTTGATGACTAATATGTCATAAAATGGACAATTGGGGAAGTAGAGCAAAGGAGAGAGAGGAGCACTCTTCTAAGTACACACACACCACAACAGAGTATCACCATGTGCTTCTCATGACCTTATTTCTCCACTAGAATGGCAAAATTCACACATTTAGGTCAGGTGATGAGGGGATTTCATTTCTCAGATTGTAATAGCAAGGATGTGAAACAACTTGTCACATGGGAAATGATGGGACACCACAGCCAGGGCAGCAAGTACAAGTAGAAAGGGAGGTATGCGTTAGATAACTGACAGCAAGGCCCTGTCAATAACCATGGACTTCCAAGGAAGTTTCCTACATTACATGTATATTAAAATAGCACAGTCTTCGTGAACAGTTTTACCCTGTGACTTTAAAAAATAAAATAGGAGAGTAGCTAAATAACGTAATTAAATGCTTAAGGTCAGTGTTATGAATACTCTTCACCATGTGGTTAAAAGACACTGGAACATTTTCAGTTAAATGAAGCTCCTTCAAGATACTCATTGAAGACTAATCACAACAGAAGGGTTTCCAGTACATAAGGCTATTATACAGGATGTTCCTGCCATGGCTGATCTGAGGGAGAAAATGACAATTTTTTTCTAATATTTCTGGGGGCATTTTCATTCTGTAAAATTTCTCACAGCCTTTTGTCCTAAAATCAGCAGCTAATAAATAATAATTTTGAGGCTTGCTAATTGGGATAGAATAGACAATGTAAAAAGAAAATAAATCTGAAGGTGAAATATCAAGTCTTCTTAATTACATACACAGGAAAATTCCCCAGTTTTGTAGCTTAAAGTCAAGAGAGATGTGAAACTCAGCAGTTTCACTTCACAGAACATAATGAAAACATTCTCAGATTCTCAGATTTGCATGAGGTCACATTTACAAAACTTCTCAAGAGTTTCATATTCAAAGAAATTAGACATACAGGTGTCAAAACTAGGGTGAAATATTGACTCCACTTAACTCACTAGAAGCTTTGAAACTCATTCTTTGGTTGGCTGAAATTTGCTGAAACTGGTAAATTCGCATTGGTGAATTTCCCTGCAGTTCTTTTGATGTTACCGATGAAATGTCAAATGGTTCATCTCATAGAGAAGTCTAATAGACTTTAACTATGGTTAAATTAATAGTTAAAACAAGAAATAAAACAGTCCCCGGTGAAAATGACATAAAATCTAAGAGACTGTAATAGAGAATTATAACACATCTCCAGAGTTTATGAGTTTGCTCATTAAGCTCCACAGCAGAGATAAACTTCTCTATCAAATTCTATTGTAGGACTTTAAAGAAAATCTATATTATTTTATCACACTGGTGGTTGGATGTTCATGGCAAGATCAGGAGACATTGTGCTAAGTACTGTATAATCATATATTATACAGCTCAGTGTTTGTAAGTTGGATTTAACTAAAAAAATCACATCCTATTTAAAACATTCTCACAATTGAAATTTTTACTTGATATGCAGTGCACTGATATTACTGAAAAACATGTTTTGTTTTGGTTTTTTTAATGTCCTGTTTTAAAGTAATGGGCTTATTTAAAGCAGCTTTACATTTTTTCAATTTCTTGCCTTCTGAGGTTTATGTAAATGTTCATCAGTATGTCACAAAATCTTTTACAGGAACAAAAGTCATCTTAGAGCTGACAGTATGCCTAAGCAATATCAGTCCAAAGAATGTTTTTTGTGGTATGACAAAAATACCTGAAAATATAGAATTAATAAACAAGTATCTCTTTGACAGTTATATAGTGTTATTTCTCTTCTACAGTAGGTGTTTTATTCTTGTGAGAAAACAGTCCATTTTCTTAAGCATGCTTTTAGGTATGCTTTTAGGAGTCTGTGGGTGTTATATTAGAAGCCCATAGGTTGTTTTTTCTGTTTCTTCCAGTAAATAGTCAGAATTTCCCAGAGTCCCCAAATAGTAATGCAAACTGTTGAGTTTTGGAAGGTGTTGATGTCTCTGTCGGACAAAAATCAGCCAGCATGACGAGGAGATCCCCGTGTTTTATTTATGAAAAACAAGAGGCAAGTAGATTGGTGTTCCCTCCCTAGCTGTGTCCAATGCTCCTCCCTCCCAACACATTTAGTTAAAAAAGTGGTGAACAATAAAAGAAGTTCTGTTTTCTACCAACAGACTTTGAACCCACTGCAGTCCTCCTTCCTGTCTGTATTTTCTGCTTCTTCTTCTCAGATCTGTACTTCCTGAACTACAGAAGTGCCTACTTTCCTCTCTTTAAGACACAAATACCAGCTTTTGCACAGTTTGAGTGATCAGACCTTTAATGGCTTAATTCTTTCTCACAGCAAACCTATCATGCCATTATTGATTAGGTACTGTTGAGTTTGACAAGAGAAACTAGCATGAGAATCAGATGTAAAGAACTCGGGTGAACAGCCTACTTAAATTAATCTGGCTGTACCTATTCTTACTTCTGACTTATTTCTGAATGCATATGATGTGGTTTGAGGTGAGGAGATAAGTATGACGTACCCACTGGAGGAGTATTATTTTAAGGTTATTGCTATGACCAGTTTTTCCTCTTCAGCTGTGAATTTACCTAAATGTGCTCCAACCCATGAGAATTGTTTCAAGGCTGTTTCCACATTAAAAGAAAGCAGCCAACTGTCCTCAATTAGCTGGGGCTGGAGGTGGAAAATGTTTCTCTCTGTCTTCCTATTGCAGGTGAAGTGGGATTTACTCTGTCAGGTTCTTCTGTGGGAGATTATGTGATAGCAGTACTGATCAGTGCTTGCTCTGATTCTGAGGCCACCACCCACCTGATGCACAGAGATAACCAAGATCTCACTAACTGCAGATGTTTATTTTGGAGATATAACTTTCATGGGTATAAAGCAGTATATCTCTCCTTTCTTCAATAGAGCTATGGCACCCCAGCATGAGAACCTTTTTGCAAACGGAGGTGCATGGTTCAATGAAGATAAGGCCAGAGCAATAGCTTCTCTTCCCACTCTCCTCCCTCGGTTGCTCAGGTTGATGTGGGTTGGTGCAGCTACAGACCTTTAGTCCTCTTGAGTCCTGCTCAGGTGACCCACCTGCACCCTACGCTGTGATTTTCTGATGGGAAGGTGATATTTTTACATGAATTTCAACAAATTTGTCAGTGTGCAGTAGGTGTCAGCACTGAGACATGGCCCTCCTGGGGGAAGAAATAACCATTTGTCCTAAACCTAATCTCTCTGTTTTTCCAGCTCTAGCCCTGGACTTAGTTGGGGAATGTGGTAATTATGGAGCTCTGCTACACAAGCTGAATCCCAGCTTTGTGAGGACAGAGGCAGAAATCTTTGGTGACCCCAGTCTACCAGTAGTAATTTGTGATTATGATAGCATCTACCCACAGGTGTTCTTAGAATCAAGCTAAGCAAGATGGTTCACAAGAATTCCAGTATCCTCCCTCTTGTAGTCCCCTGTAATAAGCAAAGCACAATGGCCTCAAACGCTAAAAGGTCAGTGAGGTTGAAACTGGATCAAAACCAGCACTGTCAGAGTCAGAGAAGGCTAGACTCAGTTGTTGTACCAGATTGTAGACAGAGGGATGATAGACAGTAAAATCATCTGGAAAATGCTATATAGCATTCCAGGATACCTGTATCTATCATGGTCCTTTTCAAAGAATTAGTATCTCATAAAAGTGTGAAATACTAAAGTTAAATCTTCCAGCATACTTTCTTGATCAACAGGAAAAATTAAGCACTGATTACCATCTACATTTTATCTACCCACTCACCTGCAGTAAGTGATCTTTGTAAAAGAGCATGTAGAATATCATTAGGGATTTTTAACTTCTTATTTGACAGTGGTGAAGGACAGGTGAGCAGTATCACAGAATCACAGAGTGTCAGGAATTGGAAGGGATCTGAAAGATCATCTAGTCCAATCCCCTGCAAGAACAGGAATATCGAAATCAGGTTACTCATGAAAAGGTTTAATGCCTACTAGTGGATGTGTTTGGAGACATTACATATGTAGGTACTATCATGCACAGAAACAACCTCTACTGCACACACGAGCAGTGAGTGAGCTGCAGGAAAACTGGGCAAGGATGTCATTTTGCTGCAACATTTGCATTTCAATGGTTGCTTGGGTGCAGGGTGTTGTTGCAACTCTTTAGTTGGACAGATTGCATAGATGCATATGTAGGTGCTAATAGGATGCAATAGATTCTCTCATCTTTCAAAATTCATGGAATATTAGAATCATAGAATTGCCTGAGTTGGAAGGGACCTCTCAGATTCCAGCCATCAACCTAGCTGTGAAAAGAACCATCACTAAACTACATCTCAAAGAATTATGTCTACTCATCTTTTAAATACCTACAAGGATGATGCCTCATCTGCTTCCCTGGGCAGCCTGTTACAATGCTTAATAACTCTTTGTAAAAATTTTTCCTAATATGGAGTCTAAACTCCCCTGGAGCAACTTGAGACCACTTCCTCTGATCCTATCATTTGTTAGTTGGGAGAGGAGACCACACCACTCTCTCCAAGATCCTTTTAGGTAGTTGCAGAGAGCAATGAGTTCTCCCTTTACTCTAGGCTACAGCAACGTTATTATTGGCAGTTGCTGCAGACAGATTTCTACCAGAAATTTTTGTGACCTTTGCTCTGCTGACAGTGAAGAGGAAATCCATTCTGAAGTGATATTTACTGGTTTGTCCCCAGTGTCTAAACAGAAAGGAACTTCCTTAGCAGGATTGATACAGTATTGCAACAGACACTGACCAGAACAGAGGAAGGAGTTTATCTAACCTGTGCAGATGGATGTGTTTTTTGTAAATTTTCCTGCTCTACAGTAAAATACAGGAGACTTAAAAATCTTTCACACTTAGCTAAAATAATAAATCACCCCACAGCATTTCAGTGGTAAGAACATCTGCTTACGATGTGGAAGTTCCAAGCTCAAGGTCTTACTCTACCAACTTCAGAGAAGGAACTGAAATTTCACTCTCATCCACTACAGGTGAACACTTTAACCACTTAATCATTGCTGTAGTGGAACAAATGCTTATTTAATTAAATAAAGTTGGAGAAGTCCTGAGAAGATGCCTGAGAAAGATGCAGCTCAGAAGAGCCTCATAGTTTGAGTATGTACCTAAGATAAAATTAAATCAACTTTTTGAAAGTGGGTAGAGCAGGAAGTTGGACTGTTCTTCAGGTGTAGGGGTATATGTTGTTTCCCAGTGAAAATCACAGAAAAGTTTCACCCACAATGAATCATCACATTCTACAAGAAAGTAAATTTTTAAAAGACATTTAAAAAGTGGAAAAAAAACCCCCTCACCACCACTTTCTTGGAAAGTCTCTGGACTATTCTAGCACAAATCTGATCCACACAGTCTGCTGAATACTTTAGATGTATTTCTACTGACCTCAAAAAGATTTTTCATCAGGTTTAGGTTAATCAAATACAGTTATTGTAAAAAGATTAGAGGGAGAGAGACAGAGAGGGAGAAAATATAGATTCTTAAAATTCACGGGAATAGGAAGTGTGGTTGATCACTCAAACCACATTTGAATCAGGAAATATACACTGGGTGTGGAGAAAATAGAGATCACTGGAATCCAGAGCACACTACTTTAAAATTTCCAAAAATACAGGAGGTAACATTCTGAAAAGGGTTTAACTTTGAGTCATTATGTTCCACCTCTTGGAAAGGACTGAAGAGTAGATGACGAGAAGTAAAACAAATGGTTTCTTTGCCTTGAAACTATCCCATCTTTCTCTCACAGTGAAGGCATGCATGACTAACAACATGAAAGAGATGAGTTTAATGTGTAACAAGGAAGAGAACAGGAACATTCTAAAAGCTAACCTTTCACATAGATCAGGCATGACAGTCGAAAGCTCAATGCACTTCATTCATCAAAGCCAATAGCAAGATAAATACTCAGAAATGAGTCTTCTAACAAAAGTACTTTCTTTTTTATTCCTCATGGGCAAGGGCATTACAGAGGAATCTCTCCTGTTTGAGCCTTCATATTTGTGGTCAAAGCAACTTTTGCCATCTGTATAAGTGGATGGAGAGTGAGGTTTACTGAATCAGCTTTATGGCTACTGAGTCCATGAGACTGTAGAGAGCCTAACCACTGGAGTGTCTAAATCAGTTATTAAAAACTTATTTATAGAGAAGAGTGGGAAAAAAATCAAAACAAAACATGAGTAATGGGTCAACCATGGAAGGTCTGAAATGTTGGTCCTAAAGAAATCCTGAAAATGGGGATATTCTGAAAGCCTGGGAGCATTCCAAAGATGGATTGCAAGGTTCAGCCCTTCTGTTGCCCAAACCACCGATTCACTGGAGGTAAAATACTTTAAGAAAGCATTTTCAGAAATATTTGCATTGTTTTCCTATCAGTTCATGCCAGTTTCATGCCAGTTCTCAGGCTTCAAGCTTTTCATCTAAGCAAAGCAGGGGATCTCTGACCTCCATTCATTACAGAAATGTTCTCACCCAGAGGAGGAGCTGGAAGGCTCAAGAACCATTCAGGCTTTCACAGATAACTTATAAAGAGTGACATTTTCCAAGGTACTTACAAGTCATACTTCACAAATAAAGACGGAACTTGCATTATTAAAAATAGACTGTGTGCAGTCAGCTGAAGAACTGTAGGACTGACTTGTATTTAAAACACTGCATGATATAATGAAACATTTCTTTTCAATTGTGCTTACTCCACAAACATTTATCACAAAACATGGAAAATTATACTTTTGTTAAATAACAAAGAGAAAGCCCTATGAAAAATCCATCAAGGATTCTAATTTCTTCTTCAGTTTGCTGCTGCTGCCCTGGGAGTCTAAAATCTCAGAAGACCAAAGCTCTAAAGACTTTCAAGAGAGAATTGATGAGAATGAGATAGTAGGAATGCAACAATCCCTTGTTGATGATGTAAGGAAACAGAAGGAGTACAGTTTAAGGCACCAGCATCACTTCACACCAGAAGCTTGTGACAGAATC